>OY744605.1:14195706-14200706 GCA_963556255.1 Allolobophora icterica | reverse complement strand
AATTTGTCGAATTCTAGGTCAGTTCATTTGACCATAAAATTTGTGGAATTCTAAGTTAATTTAATTTGACCAGTTAATTTGCTGAATTCTAGGCAGTTTATTTGACACTTTAATTTGTAGAAATCTAGGTCAGTTCATTTTGACCTACAGTTTGACCGTTCGAATTCTAGGTCAAATAATTTGGCTCTATAATCCGTTAACTTCTGGGTGAATTCATTTTGACCTGTAAATCGATCTAATTCAAGGTCAGTTCATTCTTTCCTCTTAAATCGATAAAATTCTAGGTCAGTTAATTTTGACCTTAATTCTGACCGGGGATCATTCTGACCGATAATCAGTTGAAATCCAGTTCATACTAACCCAAATCGGCCGAATTCAAGGTCAGTTCAGAGTGATCCTTACATCGGTCGAATTTTATAGGTCAGTTCACCTGGACTGATTGTATGTTGTATGCAGAAGTGGGTTGTTACCAGAATTTCTGCCTTGAAGACATACGATGGCCAACATAGGCGTAGACTCGGGGGGGGGCCAGCTGGGGCACGTGCCCCCCTATAATTGAGATGGACTGTACAAACAATGCAACAAGTGTAGAATGAATAACCAAATGCCCCCTAATATTTTGAACAAGTTTACGCCAGTGATGGCCAACAATAGCCAGGCGTTTAGAAGCGTGCAAATCGCGACTACTAACATTCATTTATTCATTCATTCATTCATTCATTCATTCATTCAGATGAATTTTTATAGCGCCTCTCCAGACAACTAGGCTACTCGGAAGCGTCCAACTAACGGTCATAGTAATTCAAGTGTCTTGTAGGATTCAGGTAATATGCAGACGCAGTGATTGGCTTAATTGAGCGTGGAGATATGATCAGGCGATGGTTTGGAAACGGTGGGCAAAAAGAGATGGACAGGCTGACTGATTTCCACATCACCTTCAGATGAAAGACGAATTCAGCTGCAGCTGCATTGTCGTCGTCATCATCATCATCAACATCTGCAGCAGCAGCAGCAGCAGCAGCAGCAAAAGCATGTAGTGAAGAGATGAAAAGGAAAAGGAATTGGTCGTGTTCTGCTCAACAGTACAAGACAGGAGGGAGGCGACGGAGGGTGACGGACGGAAGAGGCAGGTACGGAATTAGGATACAGACAGACCTGTAGACAGACAGGCAGGCAGCCAGACGGACAGATATTGAGAATGGAGTACAGACAGGCAGACAGACAGAGGCATATTTGCACATTGAAAGCAATAATATAAAATGACACTACAGTAGACACTACTGTTGTGGCAATGACGCATGGACATAGGCTTGAACAACCTGGTTCTTTAGCAACCACATTCAGAGTAGCCAGCTGGCAGACATTTTCGTCTAAATGCTTTTTATAACAGACCACTTGTCCGGACATTACTGCCATGAAAGAAAGGCATATAACAATAATTCTATTCAACCAGCGCCCCTAGTGAACTTAACTGTAAAACGAGTAACTGATTTAATATGGTTGCGAAGATCGTGGGGCAAGGGAGAGGATTGATCAGCTACTTCTGTGTGTCTAAACTTTTGTTATTTCTCTGCTTCGGGCCACACTCATTGCGCATTGTTCGTGTTTCATTAGTGTCTGACGTGTAAAGACATTGTTTAAAGATTGCAACTAGCAGACAATGCTGTCCAATCACTACACGTGATTGCCTTCAAGAACGGCCTGGTTGCAATAGTCTCTGATGTTTCGAGACATAATAATTCTGATATAGCAATCAGATGACACATTTGTCTAAGCCTAATTACTCCTCAAGATCATATTATTGTCTGTCTGCCCACCTCTGTCTGTCTGCCTTCCTGTTTGCCTGCTTGCCTGTGTGCCTGTCTGTCTAACTCTGCCTGTCTGTCTGCCTGTCTGTCTGCCTGTCTGTGTGTCTGTCTGCCTGTCTGTGTGTCTGTCTGCTTGCCTGTGTGCCTGTCTGTCTACCTCTGTCTGTGTGTCTGTCTGCCTGTCTGTCTGTCTGCCTGTCTGTGTGTCTGTCTGCCTGTCTGTGTGTGTCTGTCTGTCTGTCTGTCTCCAGACAAACTCCGTGTATGCAATCGCAGTGGTCATAACAGTGTCGGCTGTTTCAAAACACATAAAATTCAAGGGCTGCAATTAGCAGATAGCCATGGTTCCTAACGATTCATCCAGCTGCTCTTCAGGTACTCCTCACAGCCTATCGACCGCTCTGGTCCAATTTCTTTCTAATGATCCGCCTTAGGCCAATGCGATTCTTATAACTAACACCCGTCTTAAGCTGTACAGGCTAAACTACACTCGGCGGTACATAAATTATTAGGCTTTTACACGTTTACAATTATGGTTCTCTGCTTATTCGCATCAAATTGCCGTATAGAAGTAGAATTGCAAAAGATTCCGAAAGGTGATTTGGAGTCTGCGGTTATCAGTGCGTCTGATTTAAGGCGAGCGATCGATCGCTCTTCTTGGTCGCTCGCCTAGCAAAGGTACCGGCGAGCGATTTATCGCTCGCCTAGACGAAGGCTTCTCACAGTCGGTCGTCACTCGCTGAGTTTGAGTTAGACTCCAAGACAATAGACGAACCTGGAGCCAGAACATTATTTCATTTACCTAATTAAGATTATTCTAATCTACTTACTTTCGGCAACGGTGAATGCGTGCTGTGATCTGTCCTAATTACTGCTGACTGATCACTCCAATTTCGTGCAATATGATTGGCCATAACAACACGGCCAACACCTCACGCCGCGTGACATATCATCCGTAACATCGCCAATTTCGGAAATTATTTTAAAGAACGATGGCGGCGAAGATGAGCAAGTCGAATAATAATGTACACTTGTACAGTTGAGCAAGTATATGTCGTGAAAATTATAGGCGACTCGTTCGATGTCAATGTAGGCCTAGTCGAAATAGAAAACCGTCTGACTGTGAACAAAATTTACTGCAAGTCCGGCAGAAAGCACGCCGATAAAATTCGAATGGATTTCCGGCTGAAAGGTCAAGCCAAAAATGAGTGTTCAACGTATGCCAAAGGCTCAACCAACGTTGTGAAATCATCCGTCACACCTCATCTTACGTCAATGGTACGTTTCTAGTGAATGTTCATTCATTCATTCATTCTGAGAATTTTTATAGCGCCTCTTCAAGAGACCTACTCAGATAACGAAACAGAAGTGAGATAGACCTACTAGATGAGTTCTATATGCAGCGATGCGAAAATTTACGAATACGATACACAAAATACGCTGTACACAAGAGTTCCCGAGGTCGACCGCGTATCGCTCGCCTACTCGATTCAGCGCGATCGATTTTCAACCCGCCTACTATTTTAAAATCAGACGCACTGGCGGTTATCTGTATGTCAGTTCGAAACGTTTCTACATATCAGAGATAAGTCCATATGTAGCCTACAGATAGAATCTAAGTTCAGATGTAGTTGCCTGGTTTATATATTACGTATGCGATTATTTTCTATTTACGTTTATATCATTATGTGCCCGAAGGAAATTTTTTATTATGAATTACATTTGCATATTAAGTAGCTTACATTAAGTTATTGCTATATGTTAGAAAGTATGTGTTATATATAAGATATTACATATCATATCTATCTGTTTGTCTGTCTGTCTATCTAAATATCTGTCTTTCTATATATTAATCCGTCCATTTATCATCCATTCATCCCCCCACCCATCCATCCGTCCACACAACCATCTTCCAAGGACTTCCAACCATCTATCTGTCTGTCTATCTATATCTGTCTGTCTGTCCGTCCGTCCGTCCGTCCATCCATCCATCCATCCATCCATCAATCCATTCATTAATCCATCCATACATCTATCCATCCGTCCATCCATCAATTAATTAATTCATCCATCCATCCATACATCCATCTTTCAAATCTTTCAACCATCTATTTGATTTGTCTGTCTATCCCTCTCCTGTCTTCTTGATGTGACCTGTCTGTCTGTCCCTCTGTCTATCTCTGTGTCTGTCCGTCTGCCTCCAACTGTCTCTCTAAAGAGAGAGATAGACAGACGAATTCCCTCCTTTCTCTTTTCCTCCACCGTACGTATCCTTCCATCTTCCTCCTCAATCTATCTGCCACAGCAGCCGATATTCGGCAATCCATCTTCTCGTCCGTAGACGAAGCATCAGCGCAGTACACCCACTGCTACCCATATCAATGTACACCCATCCGAACACACCCAAACTGACCCTAGCACCCCCAGCTGTCTCGACGAATTAGAGAATTGAAAAAAGTCGTCGAAACTGTCAATGTAGCGGAAGTAATCAATTACCCACGACAATGGGCGCAGAAACAATAACAACCAAAAAACGTTCTTATATCACACAATGCATTATCGCATGATATATCGAATATTATCGCATAAAATTACGACTTTTTGCAATTTCTGTAGCTACTCTTAAAAAGAAAGTCACCAGAGACGATGAAAACCTGACAATACAAATCACTATGGATGGATGGATGGATGGATGGATGGATGGATGGATGGATGGATGGATGGATGGATGGATGGATGGATGGATGGATGGATGGATGGATGGACGGACGGACGGATGGATGGATGGATGGATGGATGCTGGATGGATGAATGGATGAATAGATGGATGGATGGACGGACGGACGGACGAATGGATGGACGGATGGATAAAGGAAGAGGAAACGGAGAAGGGGTTAGAAGCGGAGGAAAAAGGAAAATGTTCAAGAGTGTGAGGATGGAAACAAAGGGATGAAAGAGAAACTGTTGATGAACAGGGATGGGAAAAGGTATGTAGAGAAGAGAAAATGAGGAGCAGAAAGAGGAGGAAAATGCAGCTAGGAAAGAGAGAAATGATGAGGATGACGACGACGAGGAGGAGGCAGTGTAAGAAGAGGAGGATGAGAAGGAGTCAGAGGGAGAGGAGGATCTGTCAGCAGAGGGTCGATGAGAGTAAGATCAACGACGTCATCAGCAGAGTGCATTTACTGCTTC
>OY744605.1:14150706-14190706 GCA_963556255.1 Allolobophora icterica | reverse complement strand
ACTAATGCTTCTCATCTTAGGTCGCAGATGCTGCAGATGTTTGAAGATATCTTTCGGCGGCCAAGTTCGTTTTCGTCAACCTAGCCTCACATGCTACCTGCTAAATATTGAATGAATGCCAGAAGTTTAACAACATCTTCTCGATCTTTTTTTACCTCTATTCCGTAAGCGCTTGAAACCATTTTGACTGATTCTGGTTTTCCATCGTTGGGTCGAGAGTCTCTGACGAGTTTTTTTAAACAGGCGCTATCAGGGTGGGAATTGTCGGGGGGGTGGTTTCAACTCACTAGTCTTTCTTAGGACCCCCAGTTAAGTCTTCATTGCACAACCCAGGGGGTCGTTTCCAATCCCCTCAGTTGTTCTAGTGCGATTTAGCATTATTTGACCCTGAGTCTATGACGAAGGGGAGAAATTTCAATGTTGTATCATGTATGAATTTTTTATTTTCTCAACAAAGGATTTGTTTTTGATTCGAGTCTGCCTTGCAAAACTGCTAGCGTTGAAATCAGCTGCTTTAACATTTCGTTGACATCAGTTTACAAAATACGGTTGAAATGTTCAACCCCCAATTTTTCTATAATTCCCAGGGGCGTCTATCCCCCTAAGTCATTGGAGCAACGTCCCTTTCTCCCTCTTCTTCCCCCTCCCGTCCCTCCCCCCCCCAAAATGGTGGCATACACACTGACAGATCTTCCCCCTATTTCTTCAATGGAGCATTTGCTCCAAGGTTTATATGGTGTAGACGCCCCTGTCAATTCCCACACTGGGCGCTAAAACACCTGGGTTTACATTACATTATACCCCATGGCATCAAAATAGCGACGATAGGCAGATATTTGTTTAAAGAGTCGTAAGCGTAATCGTAATCTCGAGATTTCTACAACGCCAAATGCAGGGCATCAGCTTCTACACTAAAGCTGTATCAGTCGCCGCAGAGTTGTTAGAGGAACCGCATTCAGTTGTAGAGGTCTAGCTGGCATCTTAACGGGACTCGTACAACTTCGGTACAAGTGCCTCGCTGTAAAACACACTGAATTCACCTTCCTAGACCGTTCTGTTTCACGTGCGGTACTATTCCTCCAGAATTCCGCATTTTGGTGAGCTCCATTTCTGAACTGGGTTCAGACAAAGTATAGCATAGTGTTTACATACATGTATATATATATGGATTATATATGTATCAAATAGATGTGTTTAATATATACAGTATATGCATCATATACATGTGTACATAATACGTATATATGCATCTATAGGTGCATTTATGCATACAGCTAGTATTGGAAAGTGAAGGCCGCTATACATAGAATACAAAGTAGACCTATTATAGTGCACAACATGTGTATACATATTAGGTTCAAACAGGTACATGTATAAATAATGTCTACACTTATGTACATATCTATTCACATTTATGCGTATTTGTCATATAGTATAAAAGATATATAGTGTTCTTATATGCACTGTCATCCAATTCCCGCCGCACACGACGGCGACCTGACGCACGCGCGTGCGCATGCGCAGAGCAAAGAGATTATGAAGCGCCATTTGTTGAGACTCGGTCGAGGATTTGCGGTCTCTGTTCTTCCGTATCGAATAATGATAATCTGGTCGGGCAAACAAGAGGAACACTGGCAGACTTCGGTTGGGTCGTTTATCTGGCTCAGACGAAGATAATCTGGTCAATACGAGTTCATTCGACACGAATACTGACACACAATAGCGGAACACAGTGCACATACACACGCACACATTCATTCACTCATTCATTCATTCAGACATGCATAGATACATACATGCATACACGCGTACATACATACAAACATACAAAAATGGTTCTAGGACAATTCGTCGCAGGACAATTCGGCGCGGACAATTCGGGGCGGGCAATTCGGCGTGGACAATTCGGCGCAGGACAATTCGGCGCAGGACAATTCGGCGCGGACAATTCGGCGCGGACATTTCGGCGCGGACAATTCGGCGCAGGACAATTCGGCGCGGTCAATCAAAATATAAAATGCTAACTGCTTCTTGAAGCCACCATAGAAATAAACACTACTATTAGACGTGAAATATAATAGTAGATTATCAAGATTATCAAGTAAATTAGATCACGTGTTTGAATTACTCCAACTTCAAATGTGCGCTATACCGCCAATAAATCGACGACATCTAATCAAGCTGCACCCCCAATTAAATTTTCCGCGATATTATTTTATATTATATAAATTTCCCGCGACGAATTGTCCCGCGACGAATTGTCCCGCGACGAATTTTCCCACGCCGAAATGTCCGCGCCGAATTGTCCTGCTAAAGAGACTTTCCAATTTTCCGCGACGAATTGTCCCGCGCCGAATTGTCCGGTCACCACAAAAATACGTGTGTATACAAACATACATAAAAAATACACGCATAAGTACATGCGTGCATACTTAACTACATAACTACATATAACTGCATATAAACACACGTGCATACATACATACATATATATACTTACAAATATACATGCATTTATTCATTCATATGTGAACATAACTGTATGCATACATATAGACGCACATACATACATGCAGACATAGATATATATACTTACATATATATACATCTACATACATACATGCATAATTATATGCAGACAGACAGACAAGGGAGGACCCAGTATCCCCCCCCCCCCCCCATAAGCTCATCGGCTTGAGTCTCCCTCAACGATCGAAACCACGTCTGGATTAGCCGGGCGTGAAACGAAAGTGCAACCTCAAATCTCCTCGTTAAGTTCTCTAAATTCGAATCGAGCTGTGTGGGGGTCTGTAGCTGCACTGTAGCCAGTCATTGCTGGGATTCACTCAAGGTGCGAAGCATATTTTGGAAGGCAGACAAACCGACAAGCGGAAGTATGAATAAACGGACAGAGAATACGCTGTTCCATGACGGTAAAGTGTACACAAGGGCTTGAAGAACATGGAGGATTGATGAGAGAGACAGACAGACAGAAAGAGAGAGACGAAGAGAGACGGCAGAGGCGGAGAATTAGAGTGTGAAAGAGAGTAAGGGAGACAGGGAGAGAGACGGAGAGTGAGAGGGCGATAGAGAGATAGAGAGTGAGCGAGACACAAAGAGAGAGACGTAGCGAGTATGAGAGGGAGGAGAGAGAAAGAGACGCAGAGGGACGCAGAGAAAGAGAGTGAGAAAGACACACAGAGAGACGGAGAGAGTATGAGAGGGAGAAAGAGACGCAGAGAAGAGAGAGAGAGGGAGGTAGGAGAGAGTGAGTGAGTGAGTGAGTGAGTGAGTGAGTGAGTGAGTGAGTGAGTGAGTGAGTGAGAGAGAGAGAGCGAGAGAGAGAGAGAGAGAGAGAGAGAGAGAGAGAGAGAGAGAGAGAGAGAGAGAGAGAGAGAGAGAGAGAGAGAGAGAGAGAATCTGACGCTTGACGGTTCGACGTGGGAAGTTGCTTAATTGGCCATGGGGGAGGGGTAGTTAAACATATGAGTGTTGAATGGAGTTCATTTGAACGATGCGGAACGTTAAAGAAGTTCCTGTGGACGAAGTAGAAGAGAGAGCTAGGATTTCTTAGTAAATAATTGTAAATATATAGAATAAAGACAATTTGAAGATAATGGAAAAAGCGTTACAATCGACGAAGCAGGACTTATCTTTTCGACAGGTCTCGACTCAGAGCCCGTAACAGCCAGTCTTCCATTAACCATCCCGAGAGAGCTTACCTACTAAGTCAACAACTATCCACTCTATCCTTGATTTTAAAAATTCATGCCAGAAGTGTCGGCACTATCCCCATGGAAACCTCCATGCCTCTACACAAACACTGTGCTTTGAAACTAGTGACAGAACTCAAAGTGCTCTCGGCAGAAAAGGAAGTCGAAAATAAAATGCAAAAGGAACAGTAAAAGTATGCCTTTATAGACACACAACTCGAATCGAAAGCTAAAACCTAAATGTATAGAAACTCAGGAAGCGAATAGTATCAAATAAAAGCATCAAAAGGTAATAGCTGTATAGAAACTCGCCATAATGGTTATAATCGAAAGATAACAGTTGCACAGAAAGTCTTCAAAAGCTTAAAATATCGGAAGGTAATTGCTGTGTAAAAACTCCTAAGAAGAGCAGTAAACAGTTCAAACGAGGTCAGCAGTTGGTAGTTGCGTAGTTTTTGCCATTCTCAGTCAAGGGAGGTCTGGGTTAGAGGGAAACCAGAGGGCACCAGTTCGTTTTGTTTTGAATGGACGTGATCATCTGTCTTCGGTATATGCGTTGACGCCGTTTTGAACCTTTCTGGCTTTCGTCTCAATTGCACGACTAAAAAATGACGACGCGATTCAATTACGACAACTCTCATCTCGCAGACAAATGGATGCTGTTACGCTGTCGATGGCTCCGGCTGCTGGTGCTGTTGCAACTGCCGAGGATGATGCGGAAATGAATGCAGATGGAGAGGGTCAGAAGCGGCGGGAAATTTATGTGAGTGTGTATACCAAAGGACGCCCACTCAGTCATCCATTCTTTCGGAAGATGGATGTATGTATGTATGCATGCATTTATGTATGTGTGTATGTATGTATGTATGTATGTATGTATGTATGTATGTATGTATGTATGTATGTATGTATGTATGTATGTATCTATATATCTATGTATTCATGTATGTAGGTATATATGTATGCATGTATGTATGTATGTATGTATGTATGTATGTATGTAATGTATGTATGTATGTATGTATGTATGTATGCATGTATGTATGTATGTATGTATGTATCTATGTATTTATGTATATATGTATTTATGTATGCATGTATTTATGTATGTATGTATGTATGTATGTATGTATGTATGTATGTATGTATGTATGTATGTATGCATGCCTGTATGTTCCATGTGCATATATATATATACTTGTATCATGTGAATGTATGTATGCATATGTGTGTGTATGTGTACGTATGAATGTATGTATGTATATATGTATGTTTGAATGTATGTATGTTCGTATATATGTATTTATGGACAATTCGAAAGCATGATGAGAGGAGAATTCTCATAGCAGAAATGAGCTGGCTGCGGGAGATTGCAGGGATTTCAAGACTGCAGAAAATAAGAAACGATTACGTAATAATATCATTAGATATCCAAACAACTCAAAGTCATTCAACGAAGACTCCGATGGGTTGGACATATAGATAGAATGCCAGTTGACTGAATCCCACACTGTGCTCTACTTGCATGATTCAAAGGAAAAAAGACGCAAAGGCAGACTAAGACTACGCTGGATAGATGGTATAGCTAAAGACATAACATCACTTGGACTAACACTAAACGAGGCAGTGGACTTAACAAATGACCGAGGACAATGGAGATCATTTATTCGTACCCATCGCCACCAAATGGCTGACATCAGGAAACTGATGATGATGATGATGATGATGATGATGATGATGATGCTGATGATGATGATGATGATGATAATATGTATTTGTGCATGTCTATAGACTATATGTATATATGTACGTGTGTATGTATGTATATGTGCATGATATTTTTGCATTTATATAAGCATGTATGTATGTATGCATGGGGAAGGGGATAGAGTAGTGGTAACACTCATGGCCAGGAGAGCATAAGGTACGCGGATCATCTCCCGTAACCCCCTCTAGGGCGGCGCCTTGCATGGCTGCCAAACCGTGTGTTTAATTAAGATATTGATTGTACTTTCATGTTTCAATGTAATCTTACTGCGTCTGTCGGTTTGAAATAATAAAGAACATAATAATAATAATAATAATAATATTATTATTATTATTATTATTATTATTATTATTATTATTATTATTATTATTATTATTATTATTATTATTATTATTATTATTATTATTATTATTATTATTATTATTATTATTATTATTATTATTATGTAAACGCATGCATGCATGTATAACATACGACGATTGTATTGAAGTAAGTAAGTAATTGTATTCTTTAATGAACGCTAGGAAACGCACAGCGCTTTACATAAAAAATTACACAGAGAAATAATAGAACAATGAAGTAGGTCGCCTCTGAGTAGATCTTGAAGAGGCGCTATGTAAATTTCCAGAATGAAAGTAATAATAATATTAGGAAAAGAAAAAAAAATAAAAGGCGGAATAGTTGTTGCAGATACTAACTTACAGCATCCTAGCCGGGAAACTGTGAATCTTATTACACCCAATGCAATCGTCCTTCACCAACATTCGTTCAACACAGGTTACTATTGGTATATATATATATATATATATATATATGCATTTATGTATATACATATATATTTATGGCAGGGTGAGAATTGTTGGGGTATTCAACCCTTCTAGTCTTTCTTAGGACCCCACAGTTAAGTTTTCATTTCACACCCCGAGGGGGTCGTTTCCAACCCCTCAGTTACTGGCGGCGATTTTGTTTGACAGGTGGGAGGACACCTTAGAACTATTCTGGTCAAAAAAGAGTTTTGAACTGATCTGCTCAAAAAAGAGGTTCAAAAATTTTTTCGCGCGAAAAAATATTTTGACCTTTTTTGGTGTTTCTTCAAACCTTTGAATGGTTCGATGTATGGTGTGTCCCCCCACTCTTAAAGGTGGGGTTCTTGTCCCCCTCGACCACCCTGGATCGCTGCCCATGCCCTCAGTTGTGCTAGTGTGATTTGGCATTTTTTTACTCTGAGTCTCTGACAAAGAAAAACAAATTTCCATGGTGTATCATGTATGCATTGAATTTTCTCAATAATGGATTTGCTTTTGATTCAAGTCTGTCTTGCAAAACTACTAGCGTTGAAATCAGCTGCTTTCAAATTTCGTAGACATCAGTTTGCAAAACACGGATAAAATATTCAACTCCACATGGATCAATGTCTAACCCCCCCCCCAGTCTTTTCTCTACAGTTCTCACAGTGATATATGGTTTCGGCAACGCCAACGTTTACGTATCGATATATATACATTCCTGAGAAGTATAATATCTGCTGCAGTGTCAGTGAGACAAGCGGACAGTGTTTCTGATGTATTTGGAGTAAACATGTTATGGCTGCACATGAATAAATACATACGAGTTACTTGTTATTTACGTCAACAGATTTAATAAAGTCAATAAAGTCAAATGGAATGCAGCGAGAATAACCTGCGACTCTCCCGACCCACAAGTGACCACAGGAACTAATTTACAATATTGTTCACCGGAAATTGATGTCACGGAAACGGTAAAAACAATTAAAAATTCAGCTTTGTTTGCGGGTTTTTGATGTCCAGAAGAATCATGGGGCCATATTTTCTTGATCCGTGGAAGTTATGGTGATGTCCCCCGACAATGCAATCTCATGTTGGTTGCACATTATGGGCCAGGAATTGGAACGCTTGAAGGAGAGGTGAAAAGTCGAACGTTTGCCGCTCGGCCATTACAAAGTGCGACTGTAGGGGACGAGGAAGTTCCTCTCCCGCCGACTAACACTATCCCCTAGGGACCCAATGGAATGCAGTAAGTTTTACAATAGATTTCTTTGGCCCATGGGTTTCATAGTCTAGTGCTTAGCGTGCTGGGATGTCAACAGAAAGGTCGGGGTTCAAATCTCAGCCAGGGAAGATATCCATTTCGAGATTTCTGCTACGACTTCTCCCCTAGCCAACTCAGCTATAACAAATACACTGACCGTACACGGTCGATGGAAAGCTGTGACGGCGAGGTAGAGGATTGCCACCCGCTATCCTATGCCGAGGCAAAGAAAATGAAGTCGCTAACATTTCATATTAATAGCTGCCTCGCAAACTAGATTAAAGAACTGCTCATAATTTTTCCTTCTTCTTTTTCTTCCTCTTTTTCTCTTTGTTCTTCTTCTTTGTTCTTCTTCTTCTTTTTCTTCTTCCTCTTCTTCTTTCTTCTTCTTTTTCTTCTACTTCTTCTCTTTTTCTTCTCCTTTCTTCTTTTTCCGCTCCAGTCTGCAGATTCCGGCAACAAATCGCCCTCTGCTGTAATCTATTTTGACATTTTCATGGTGGATAATTTCGCCGAATCCGAGATGAGACAATTTGATACCTTTCATCTTGCAATTTCGTTTCCCTTGCAGTTTTTGTGTCAGCTTATGCAAGCATCACTCTACTCCGACACAGGCATTTACTTTTACTTTTAAGTCTAAAAAATCAGAGAGTGTCTATGCAGAGATATTTCGATAGACAAAGAAGCACTATGTAGCACTGCACTTATTGACTACACGGCACTCTGTTACCTACTACCCTAAACTACGGTACCTTATGTTAGACCACACTGATATAAGTAACTTTGTATTGTGACGGTGGGCATCTGTTCACCACCACTTCTAGAAGTGGTGGTGATAGTTAACACCACCCCTGGGCTGAAATATTTTTGCAATATGACAGGCAATTTCGTTTGAAGCAAATTCTTGCAACGACAATTAACAGCGGTGTATTTTTGTATAATTAACTATCCTAACGCTGATAGATGCTTTCGCATTAGCTTAATTGCTCATTGTTAAATATTGCATAAATTGGTGACATCATCCATCTTGTTGTAGTTGTTAAACCTTAGTCGTCGAATCCACAAATAATTGATGTGAAATACAGTTGGCCTTCATAGGAATTTCCTGAACATTGCAACACGGCGCGAGGATATTCTGAAAAAGAATGTCTTGGCCAAAAACAAGACCTCGGTTATTCCACGAAAAGTCTTTGGTTTGCGTCATAGCTTTCTAAAGAAGTTCAAGGTAGACGTCGAAATCCAGTTCATTTCTGTTGAGCCGATGGATCCGTGGACACGTGTATGGGCAATTATCAGAGTTCTCTCTTTGTAAGTCGTGACAATTAACTGTCGCTGAGTATCGCTGCACATCTGGGCTTTAACGGAGTTGAAGGCTTCTGTAGTTATGGCACGGATGGATGGATGGATGGATGGATGGATGGATGGATGGATGGATGGATGGATGGATGGATGGATGGATGGATGGATGGATGTATGGATGTATGGATGTATGGATGGATGGATGGATGGATGGATGGATGGATGGATGGATGGATGGATGGATGGATGGATGGATGGATGGATGGATGGATGGATGGATGGATGGATGGATGGATGGACGGATGGACGGATGGAAGTATGGACGGATGGATGGATAGATAGATAGATGGACGGATGGATGAATGGATGGATGGATGGATGGATGGATGAATGGATGGATGGATGGATGGGTGGATGAATGTACGGATGGATGAACGGACGGACGGACGAACGGATGGATGGATGCATGGTTTGCTTTCGATCCCCTTCACTCAACAGATCGTGACATGTCTTCCCATCCTGTATCCGAAATCAGAGCCCTTCGTTCATTTGAAGGGAAATGACTCGATAGAGGGTGCCAAGTGAATTGATGGCTCAGCTACGATTCCCCTTCGACCGACGTTCATTACTTCGGCTTCAGCCTCAATTCGTCTCTTTTACCCGTCGATTTGTGTCCCTTTCACTCCAACAATCTCTGTTGATCTTGCCGCTTGTTTCATCTGAGTTTGTTTATCTCTGTTTCCGTATATATACTCTTGCCTCTCCTTCTTTGTCTGCGCACGCGATAGTGTAGTGGTTAGCGTGCTGGACTTTCAACCGAGAGGTCGAGGGTTCAAACCCCCACCTGGGCAGAAATTAGTCTCGAGATTTCTACTCCACTTGCGCCCCCTACCCGACAAAGTTGTAATGCGTACTATGACCGTTGGTGGCAATATGAGACGGCGAGGGAGAGAACCGGTCACTCGCCCTCATATGCCGAGGCAAAGATAATGAAGTCGCTAACACTTCATACCAACGACTGCCTCTCAGGCTAGCTTAAGAAACTGCGCTTCTTCTTTTTCTTAGTTTTAGCAGTTTGCACACGCCCGTTACAGATGTATATATGCACAATATACACAATACGGCTGTCAATCAGACATTTCAGCATGCACACTAATTAACAAGTTCATTAGAGAGGCCCATTGTAATCAAATGCCATATGAAAACATGTTCACACTTTCCCTTTCTCTTATTTCTACTATTTTTTTCTTTTCGCATCTCTATATTAATTAGTTTGCTTCTGTCTGTCCGTCTTTCTGTTTGTCTGTCTTTATATCAGTTCTTTCTCTATATCCTTCATTCTCTCTCACCGAATGTCCCATTCTGTCTGTCTCTCTCTCCTCCGTTCATTCATTCACCTCCTCCTTCTCCCTCTTGCTTCATCTCTCCACTGCTCTTTTACCATCTCCCTCTTCCTCTCTCCGTCTGTCCAACCTCCCTTTCCAGCGTTCCTGAGTGCACGCGACCTCATCGTTCTTTCGTTTCCGTTTTGTTTTTATATAATAAACTGAAACAGCTTCGCGTGAAATATCGTGCTTTGGTTGAGAAATTGCCTTGGGTCATCGTCGGGTGATCATCAGTAATACGAGCGAATCTGTAATCATGTCATTATGATCATCAATATATGAATCATCTAATATTGATGGAGTGGGCTGCGTTAGATATACACTCATACACACACAGACACACACACACAGACACACACACACATACACACACACGCACGCACACACATCATCATCATCATCATCATCATCATCATCATAGCAAGTACTGTGATCACAGTACTTGCTATGGCGCCACTCAACCTGTGCTCAGCAGCGCCTTACACAATATTACACAACCTTACACACACACACACACACACACACACACACACACACACACACACACACACACACACACACACACACACACACACACACACACACACACACACACACACACACACACACACACACACACACACACACACACACACACACACACACACACACACACACACACACACACACACACACCTACACACACACCTACACACACACACACACACACACACACACACACACACACACACACACACACACACACACACACACACACACGCACGCACGCATGCACGCACGCACGCACGCACGCACACACACATGTGTGGATCATCCAAGTCGCTGCGTTGGATATAATATAATAATATTATGTATTATATATATATATATGCATGTATGTATATGTATATGTATATACATGCGTGTTTATAGTCTATAGTAGATAATATTACGCTCAGTGTGTCTGTTAAAATGAATGCCACGGAAAACAAGTAGAAAACGGAGCTCAACGCTGTTGAAATAAAAAGACGAAAGCAACAAACATCCTTTGATCGGATAGGTTTCTTTCGTGGCGCTGAAAGGCTAAGATCTGTCCCAGGTGAGGAAGTCAGTCAACAGCTAAAAGTAGGCCCACCTAAGGCCTACCATACAGGTCGACGACACGAGCCCACTCTTGCACTTGGAGTAAGTTAGACCTCATCTATTTAGAAACTCGCAACGTTGCGGGCGTTCTCTCCCTCTCTAACTTGCTTCGCATTAAATTAGAAGTGATGACATAAGCCAGCTCGTACTTACACTATAATTATCGTAAAGCATTTATTAAGCGCCACTCGCTAATGACCAAGCTCAGTCGATGACGTTGAGCAATTGTGAGTGAAGGGCTTGCTCAAGGTCACTACACGGTTACAACCGCCTGCTTTGCAAAGCAAGCACTCGAACTGTTGACTTTTAACTATTATTGTTATTACTACGCATTAATTAATTAATTAAACGCCACTACTGAGCAGCATACCGCATAGCAAACAGCGAAATCCAGAAGTCCAGGCGAGACTACTACCACGAGCGAATAAATAGGTTGATGGTGACTCTAAAAAACCTGGCAAATAGCCAAAGAACTGCTTCGACACAAAAAATCATCGATTGTAAACAACTAAACATACATCAAATGCCAAAGACAAAAAATCATCCATTGTAAACAACTAAACATACACCAAATGCCAAAGACAAAAAATCATCGATTGTAAACAACTAAACATACATCAAATGCCAAAGACCGCTGCAACGAAATAGCTGCATTCTTTAAAGATAAACTCTAACAAATAAATTCACAATCCTTGTTCGCCTTAAACCTCTCCGCCCTGGGGCGTCTACACCATCGAAACCTTGGAGCAAATGCTCCATCCAAGAAATGGGAGGAGTAAAGATCTGTCAGTGTGTGTGCCAACATTTTAGGGGGGAGGAAGGGGGAGTGGGGAAGAAGGGGGAACGGGAAGTTGCTCCAATGACTTAGGGGGATAGACGCCTCTGTCTCCGCCATAATTGCATGTTAGTTCGCTATAGTCACACCGGGTGTGCAATAATCTAGTGGTAATCGTAAGGTTTGGGGGTCCAAGTATACCCGCACGAGTGGGAATACATGCTATCAAGTATCACTGAAACACTTTCGTCAGTCTTTGTTCGATGGTTTCTGAAGTGCCAACTCTTGATACTACATTTAATAAAAAAAATTGGCGCTATATCAACTATAAGTAACTACAGGTGTTTAGTGACGATCCGTCGTGACGTCATTATGCGCGGAAGGTATGGAATCGAGTCCTTTCTAGTTTCTACTACAGGGTCAGTGGTTGACGTCAGAGGCGGATTTAACAATCTGCCGCCTCTAGACTAAGTGTTTTTCTGCCTCTAATATTTATGTTTCAGTGTTTAAACTTTAACTAATATTATTGTTACTTGATCTATTTATCATATTATCGGTCACAATTTTAAATTAAATATGATGTTCAATTTAAAAATTTCGTCCTGAAGTGCATTTTTTATGTGAAACCCCTAGAGGTGAAACGTCCGGAGGTGAAAAAGCCCCTGGAACTTAACGACGAGTTTCACAGGTCTAGGTGATAAGTCCAGTATACAATACATGTGACAGGTGTTGTGTACTGAACTTTGTCACACCTGTGACAGGTGTTGTATACTGGACTTCGTTACACCTGTGACAGGTGTTGTAGACTGGATTTTGTTACCCAGGCCCTCAGCCTTGGCTTCGTAAGCCCAGGGTTCCTTTATGGTTCACGGACACTTTGCTAATTATTGTTACGTTGGTCGTTGACTAGAGCGAATCCAAGCAGCTGGGTAGGGTCGATAAAAAAGCAATAAATTATGTATTTACGCTCGTGACAAACCGTGGCTTTGAGTTCCCTAGAACGCCGAGATGCTTCAAAACCAATGCACAAAACGATCCTGTTGTGCTGTGATTTCACAATGACACGCGAAGACCAGTATTGTCGTTTGCGGCGGAGCCATGGTGGACCGGGGCGACACCTGACCCCTACTTCTGAACGCGTGGCGTCCTACTCTAACGTGCGCCGGACCCCTACTCGAGAACTATCTTTTAAGTATCACATGACTGTAAGTGGTTGGCCTATTGTCAACTATTGTGCAGCGTCCTTTTCTTCGGCCTCGATCGTGTTACAGCGCTATAAAAATTGATTTATTATTATTTTTTCTCGCCCGAGGTACTTACGGGCCATCCATATATTACGTACGTAAAAATACGGGAACGTTGGACCCTCCCCTCCCTGTACGCACACGTACTTTTTTCCACCACTTCCACCTGAGTACGTACGGTTGACGCACCCCCTTCCCAAGACCAGCTGCAGAATGTGTCAATACCATTGGTCCAGGCAGCGACTGTCTGCACTTTACGCCAGATTGAAGGATGAGTAATCCATGGACTCACTGCTGAGTTGTGTGATAGTTTAATAATAGCCTTCAGAGGTAAGGTGGCATACAAGTGACACCTCTCCCACAGTCCTACTTCCTCTGGTAATACCGGATAGCTGGAAAGACCGAACTCAAGCTCACTTGAAGGCCAATCAATTTGAAGACCCCGTTTCCTATGGGACTCTCTTGAAGTGGCTCTATATACATTTACAATTACCATTACCGTCACAATACCGTCACCAAACCATTACCGTCGGTAGGTGAACCGGCATGCAGTCTTGTTGTCAAGACCTTAAACCTCAAGACCAAGACCAAGACCAAGACTTTGAACCTTAAGACCAAGACCAAGACTTTGAACCTCAAGACCAAGACCAAGACCTTGAACTTCAAGACCGAGACTGAGACCCACAAAATCACAGTCAGATCAAGACTTTTAGATTCCTTACTAAACATTTTCAAGTCGGAATACTCGCTATGTTAATGAAAACGTGAGTTTTTTTTATTTTATTCAAGCAAATTAACTTTAAATGCAGATTTCAGAGAATTCCGAATTCGTATTTACAGAAGTCCTTCATGCAAACTGTTATTCCAAATGCCTTTTGTATTTTATAAGAACCAATTCACTCAGAATTTTCTGTGGGACCTCATGAAATTCCGCCATGTGAGAAAATACATTCTAAACGGGTGCTGAAATCGTTGGCACACGCAGTAGCTTTTCAAGCACTGGATGTAAATGTACAAATCGTGAATGTTTTAAATCCTCCCATGGCTTCAGAAACAAGTTTTGGCAGGACATCCAGCTACAGCATAACTGTTGCTGCTGCCGATGGGTTTTCCTGACCAACAGGACTTGTATCCGTCTGTAGGTATTTGTCGTATGACGCGAAGAAGCTTGATACATTTTTAAATTCATGAGTGTTGTTAAATGACTGTTCACACCAGGGCATTTTTTAACATGTTGACTGGTGGGGAAATTCCCCACCAGCCCTCTCGAATTCCCCACCAGTCCTTGCCCTTTTCCCCACCAGTGAATTTTGCCCTCTTTAGTCCCAAATAATTATTTTTTTTCATTTGTGTGACCTTATGTAAATGCAAACCACAGCAGACGTGAAATCTTTATAATTCATATTTCTTTGGTAACCAATAGTCTGCCACAGCAGACGTGAAATCTTTATTATTTGTATTTCTTTGGTCACCAATAGTCTGCCACAGTAGACGTGAAATCTTTGAAATTTATATTTCTTTGGTCACCAGTAGTCTGCTCTTTGCTGTTATTCACGTCTTTGGTGTGTTGATATTTCTAATTTTATCATTTAAAAGCGAAAACTAAACATAAACTAAAACCGTAAAACTGAATTTTGGTTAGTGGTTACGATAAAGCTAATCTCTAGGGATTGGGATTTATCCAATTTACGCAAAATTTATATTGGTTAAATTACAAGCGTGCCGAGTACAGAAAGAACCAAGAAACACAAAGCAGATTTGCTTTTGGATAGCGCTAAGAAATGTTAAAAGCTTTCAGATTTATTTGGCCAAACTCGACAGCAAACAATTACAACCAGTCAGCCAACAACCAATCAGGCAGCAACAGTTACTCACTCCTTAACCTCTGCGAGTAAAGAACCAAGTCAATCGGTAACTGTTGCGAGTCAGGCAGCAAGCGAATGCGAATCGTCAATTGTAGCAAATGATGTAGCAAATGCAGCAAGTCAATCGTCAATGACGAGCCATAAGTCTTCAACACGTGTCAACAGGGGCGTTGCCAGACTTAAATTCAAGAGGAGGCAACTACTGCTTGTCTAAACTTTTATGCAGTGGCGGCGATTTTGTTTCAGAGGTCAGAGGGAAATTTTTCAGCGTCCGAAAAAAATTCTGAAAATTTAAGAATTTTGCTCTGAGAATTAGTCATTAACACATTCGAGGACTTTCTTCGACACAAATCAAGAGGAGGCAAAATCCACCTCTCCTGGGGTCTACTTCAGAAAATACATGGAGAATTTTTAAATTCGCAAAACCAAGAGGAGGCAAATGCCTCCTCTTGCCTCCATGTAGCTACGCCTATGCGTGTCAACGAACTTATTCAACTTACCGAAGCAGGTTTGTCAACTAGGCCTAGTCAACCGACAAGTTTGACATCAGTTAAGCGATGTAAAGTTCAGAACAAAAGAAACAGCGTTTCTTTTTACAAAGGAATAAAACTAGACTTGAATAGTTTATTAAAGAACAACAACGAACTAGACAGTCTTCACACTGATAGCCGAGTCTTGGTCTTGGTCTTGCGAGACCAAGACCAAGCCTTTGAACCTCAAGACCAAGACCAAGCCTTTGAACCTCAAGACTAAGACTTTGAACCTCAAGACCAAGACCAAGACTTTTGGTCTCAAGACCAAGACCAAGACCAAGACTTTAAAAAACCAACTCGAGTGCACTCGAGACCAAGACCTTAGTCTCGAGGATAACAAGACTGCCGGCATGCTCACGGCCCGAGGCACCTTGAGTTCGCTTTCACCATTTAGCTAACCAGGTCATCTGCTGTTATAGGGGTCTAAAATGCAAGATACGTGAATAAGCTTCCGAGTAGCGCTTCAGAAATTTGAATTTACGATTGCGATTTATTTATTATTATCGATATTTATCGATATTATTTCAATTCTTTTTTATTCATTGTTCTGGAATGGCTAAACCTCGCTGTTTGTCTTTGCAAGCCTGTGAATATTCCTTGGAAGGCATTACGGTTAAGGCGCTGAATGGCCATCATCATCATCGTCGTCGTCGTCATCATCATCATCATCATCATCATCATCATCAACATCATCGTCGTCGTCCTCGTCATCGTCATCAGCAGCAGCATCGTCGTCATCATCAGCATCATCATCATCATCATCATCATCGTCATCACCATCATCAACAAGCTCACCAACATCATCATCATAATCATCGTCGTCATCATCATTTCTTTCCAATGCAACTAGCTACAGTAACTTACCGTTGTCACGTTATTGTCTTCCTTGGCTAATTCTGCTTTGATGTGTACATTCACAGCTGATTCTGCTTTGACTAACATCTTACGACAGCCGACTCTTTTTGATTACTACCGCACTCATCAACCTATCGTCGAAGCATTGCTAACATCGGGGGCCCCTGTCTCATCATCATCGAACAGCGCTGGGCGTCATGCATCCAGAGTTCATCGGACGGACAAGTCAGTCATACATGCACGGGGATCCCTCGCTCCATGCAGTTCTTCGGCAGGCTCGCTTGCGCCGGGATTGCAGCGATTTCTTAATTATAGTGTTATACAGGAATCGTTGCATGGACGTCTTGATATTTGTAAGTGTACATATTTTGCTTCCGGGGCAGCATAGTCATCGATAGGTAGGATATGTAACTCGCGATGAATTATACAAATTTCTGGGAAGGACAAAAATTGAATACTTCTGCTTGAGTTCGTTATCAAGTTTTACTGCCGAATCGTGTGCCAATATGACGAAAGTTTCCTATTCTTCAAGAAGAAGAAAAACCAGAAGAATCATAAGAAAAAGAAGAAGAAGAAGAAGAAGAAGAAGAAGAGAAGAAGAAGAAGAACAACAACAACAACGACAACGACAACAATAACAACAAGATGAACAAGAACAAGAAGAGCAAGAACAAGAACAAGAAGAAAAAGAAGAAGAAGAAGAATCATAAAAGAAGAAGAAGAAGATCAGGAACACGAAGAAACAGAAGAAGAATCATAATGATCATAAGAATCATAAAAAAGAAGAAAAAGAAGATGAAGAAGAAGATGAGGAGAAGGAGGAGGATGAAGAAGGTGATGAAGAAGAAGATGATGATGAAGAAGATGATGAAGAACAAGATGATGATGAGGAAGAAGATGATAATGGTCATGATGATGATAATGGTCATGATGATGATGATGATGATGATGATGATGATGATGATGATGATGATGATGATGATGATGATGATGATGATGATTAGGGTGGTTCTGAAATCTGAAATTTTGAAATGTGATTATTTCCGCTTATTATCTTGTTCTGTTACATACTAAAATAAATCTGTCCAAATATAAGCTGATTTGAGCAATATTTAGAGGTAGCTCAATGAGGTTGAAGTTGTCAGAGCTTGTCTAACATAGCCTTATTACTGTGCATCCAAAAGATAAAGTTTCAGTTTTACGATTACAGTTACGATTAGTAATTATTATTGGATAAAATTAAAGAAAAATGTTAACAGGAAAACTGAGCCTCAGCAAAAAAATTAAACAGAATTTGTTGATGCCTTAGATAATTTATTTGACATTGCTCACTTGGATGCCTTAAACATAATCGAAATCTAAGAGGATAAAGAGTGCCTGCTTGCCCAAAGAGAAAGAGGTCGCCGTTGTTGTATGGGACCAGTTGATATGGTACTTACTTCAAAAGAAATGAGGGCATCTAAAAGGCAAAGATCAAGCATGGAGAGAAAGCAGAAAGAAAATCAATATTTGAAAGCCATGAGTGAAAAAATTATTCTTGAAACCTATAGTTGTGATGATTCAACTGAAGAATGCAAAGATATGGCAGTCAAAATGCAAATTTAGTGAAAAGGAAAACTCCTTTTAAAAAGCGACTAACAACAAATATTGTGACACCAAGTCTGGCAGCAGCTTTGGACAGGACAAAGTTAAGTGACAGGAAGGCAATATACATGTTAGCGGCTGCAGCTCAGAGTCTAGCCCACAATGCATAGGCCTACACGAGTTGAAAATCAGCCGTTCTTCAAAACATAGTGAACGAGAACAATATCGAGAAGAAACTGCTAAGAAATTAAAAGATATATTTAAAAAACTACATCATCTACACTGGTTGTGCACTTGGATGATTATTCCTTCCGGATCTGACAGGCAAACATTTGGTTGACCGTCTACCAGTCATTTTATCTGATGTTGGGAAAGCCAACTTCTTCAAGTTACCAAGCTACATTCTGGCAGGAGAAGCACAGGCAGCCGCTGTTGCTAAATTGTTGCTGGAATGATTTATGCTTACTGAAAACTCTGGATAGCTATCAACAAGAAAATCCTGCTCTCTCCAAAGTAGCCAGCAATAAATTTGCTGGTCATCTGTGGTACCTTAGTGAGGAGCTCGTGGCTTTGGCAGTTTTTGATTTGGCATTGACAGCCAAGTCCAAACGAGCAATGGTGAAAGCTTTACACGAGCGACCAGGCCAAGATGATCCTCCTAAGAGAATATAGGTAAATGTTCAGTAATCTGTGGTCATGAACATACAATGAACATACAATGAACTCCATGCTTTATTTTGAGTGGCTAAGAATCTCTAGTGATTTCCTGAAAAGCGATCCTGAAACATGGGAACTTAGAGGTGATTATAAAGTTGCCTCATAAATTTATTATTCATTATCTACAAGTTGTAAATGACAATGCTGAAAGAGGAGTTGCTTTGACTGAAGAGTACAATTCCATAATTACAAAGAAAACCAGAAACACTATCTGTTTCAAGTAGTGCATGATCACAGAAGCAACTTTCCAGAATGCAAGAAAGAAATGCTCAAGTCAAAATAAACTTCAGCAAATGATTTGTGAGCCATATATTATTATTACATAATGACATAAAGTCATACTAATTAATTGAAATCATTTAGAACTACTACTTTAACAGTTTGTTCACTTAACAATAACAACAATTAAACACTGTTGTTTCATTAGGTAAAGAAAATAAAAAAAATGATGGATAATGGAAAAATTTCTTTTAAAATACCGTTATGTCAAATTTAAATGTTATTGAGCTACCCCTAAATGACAAGATAATGTTCTATAACTTTGCACAAATTTGTTTTATATTCATTGGAACACAACTAAAAGCGGAAAGTCAAGAAAAAACAGTTTTGATTTTTTTCCATGAAAGTCAGAACCACCCTAATGATGATGATGATGATGATGATGATGATGACGACGACGACGACGACGACGACGACGACTATGATGATGAATTAGAGCAGTACCTTAAGCTAATCCTAGAGCCAGCCAAGCGTTAGAAGTATTAGCCACTTAATTTTTTTGTCCTCAGCACACGAGGTCGAGGACCAGTCCTTTCTTCGCCATCTCATCTTCCCACACACAGCGTAGGTCAGTGTACTCAGTAGGCTCTATAGCTGAATTGGCTATAGGCACAAGTGGAGCCCAAATCTCGCCATAAATTTCGGCCCTGGCGAGGATTTGAACCCACGACTTCTCGTTTGACAGTCAACGGCGTCAACGCTAGTCTCTAGAGTCTTTAGACTATCGCGCAAGGTGAAGTGATTATCTGTGACGACTTATCAGGACCAAACACAACGTTTATGAACCGAAAAGTTATGAGTATTTTTAAGTAATCAAGACTACTGACAGTTTAGTCCACTAAACATCGGGTTAGAGACGGCATGCGACCATGGCAAGGAGCCTAAACTATAGGCAACTCTATCAGTGTCGTGTTTCGGAAACAGCAAAACGCTCATAAAAGGGGTTTGCTATTGATGGTAAAAACTTTTGAAGCTAGTTTCAAATCGTCGAATTTTCAGATCTTCTCAGTAATCCACCGTTTTTACCTTCTAGGCATCAGCATAGCAACCATACAGTAGTGGATCACACAGTACTTAACTCAGCCAACCCATTTCTGTTCCATGTTCACCCTCATGCCAACGTGATGGTGTGTCCTCCCTAAATCAAGTGGGGTCACAGCCGAATTGGCGTCTGTTTCCTCGCCCTGGACCTGAGTTATGGGTAGAAAATGGTGGACATGCGAACGGACTTTCTCTTGCAGTGGTACATAATGACGCATTGGATAGATGACTTTTCGTTCAAGTGTCCATGGTTCGAAACCTGGTGTATGCTTTGTGTGGATTTTACATTTCGGACCAAATTTCCATCAGACCATAATTATTGTGGGAGTGTAGAATAACATAAAATAACATAACAAAACATATCCTTTTATTGAAACCAGTTTCATAAGTAGAATACCGACAGTGAAACTTGCTAAAAGAAGGCAACAAAGGAGACCCAGAAGGAATCGAGAATGGAATATCTCGCATCACATTACATTGTACATAAGGAACATTGTATATGGAGACCTAGAGCGTACTGTTTGCAGTAATATCTATCATGGACTGCTTGACAGTAGCAAAGCACGTTACACAACTAACTATTAATTCAATAACAGAAAAACTACCAACAACAGTTCTCAGGGATTCAACAATCTCTGAGCCTTCCAAATTCCATCAAGAGAAAACCATAGAACTGCTCGTTCTAGGGCTACTCGTACACTTACTTTTGATATAGAAGTCCTGGTCGAAAATCTGCTTTCGCAAGCAACAGGGGCCTGCTTGAGATGCGGCGATGAAGGCCAGTCGTGAACTCCGCTTGACCCCGGTAATCGCCCGTCCAACCCTAACGCATACGATTCGAAACAGGTGCCTACAACCGGCGAACGCTAGGTGGCGTCTTGCTATGCGCCAAAGTGTAGACTCCGTTTATAATGCATCACGGTTGTTGGCGACGGTTTTCCCTCTGCGTTCCTCATCTCCATTTCCGGAGATTTTGGCCACTTACAAGTGACACATGCTGCGAATTGACGATTCATCCACGGGACTACATATAACTCTATAGATATACATACATGTACATGCATATGTGCAACTATATATATATTAAATATAATTATATATATATTATATATTATATATATATATATTATATATTATATATATATATTATATATTATATATATATATATATTATATATATTATATATTATATATATATCGGTTTACAAGTATACATATATATATATATATTATGTTTGCAGATTTACTGACCTTGAGCGTGTAATATGTGCTATATATTTTTATATATACATGTGGGTGGTAATACATTTATTAATGTAAGTGTGATAGATGTTATAGATGTTGGCAAAGTATTAATTTTGGTCAATTTCCATTTCGTGTAGGCGTCATGTTTATTTATGTAAACATGCATGCACATTTTAGATATATAACATATTCACCCTCGCACACAGTATAGATAAGTTTTATGTATATATACACACACGAACAAACGTATTTCCGTATGTATACATTCAGATTTTCTGGCCTTGTAGATATATAGAAATAGATGCATAATTATGTGGATATCTGACAGGTGTTTTTAGTTATGATAAGCGCCCTTGTGAGGTTTTTAAAAGGAGCCCCATAATAGCCTGAAACGCAGACACCCACCCACCCACCCACCCACCCACCCACCCACACACACACACACACACACACACACACACACACACACACACACACACACACACACACACACATTATATCATCTGAAATTTACGAACACGAGTCAGTAAATAACGGAAATAAACCTAAGGCCCTAAATCTCATGTGTCAGTTGAACGTTAGACGTGGAGATGACTGCAGGCAGCCAGGTAAATGCCATTCCGATAGATCACAGGACAGTACAATATATGACAGACAATTGTGCACCGTTCTGTAATTCTGACAGGCCATCTGTAGACGTCCAGACAATTGTTACGGTTGAATGGGTTTCTTTCCGACTCGCACGATTATGCATTTATTATGCGCCGCTATATATAATGACTAAGCACCATTCGATGGCCCTGACCAAATGTGTACGGGTGAAACATTGGTTTGAGCGTAGGCTTCGTCATGTGCGCCTCTGTGTTAAAGAAACTCCGCCACTGCTCGTACTCCGGCAGTGCCAGTCCCAAGCCTGGATGGAGGAGGAGGGCGATGATAATGATCTTTGTTATTTCATAGATTTAAATCTCGGGCTAACACGGTCCGTACATGGGGACTATACCCAAATAACGGCCTATATTGCCATATTAAGATGTACTCTGTTTAGGTTAGTCCATCCATCCTATTCACAGTAACAGTCTGAGGTGAGAATTGTGCCGCAAACCTGCTCTAAGGGTGCAGTCGCTAGGCCTACATGGCAGAATGAGTGATAAAATGTGGAAAGCTACTGATTATGACTACCAGCATTGTCCTATTTAAAAAAATAACGTAGTGTAGTATACTCGCTGCACTGCGGTGTAGTATACAGAGAGCGTAGCGCGTCATTAAAATAAATGACTTATTGGACGAAACACGAATGAAATTAAGACCATGTGTCGCTGACTGAACGTTTTTAGTAGGGGCCTTGCTCTTGGGAACTACTGCTATAACAAATCTGCTACCGTGTCCCAGAATAAGGATTCTGTTTATTAAACTGGTTCCAAAAACTAAGGTTATTTAGCGGTTAAAAAATGTCTAGAATTTCGATTAACATAGCGTTTTTATTGTTCCAAAACAACAATTGTACATATCGATTATTTAGTTTACATATGACCTCAGTCCTGTTTTAAACCAAAGTAGAGAAAAATAAGCAGAACAGAACCATACTGATCAAACAATCATCACTTCAGTTCGCATGTGACATAGTAAGCCTATTGGCTAAAGTCATGTCTCATACTAAAGCTTTTGGCTTTTCTTAGTTGTACATGGGAGATATACAGTGACTTATGGTCCAATGGTGGGATTCATTTAACGGAGGGATTCATTTGGACGCAAAAGGGAACCCAGAAGGGATAATATCCCGCTAGGAAGGGACCCCATTTAGCTATTAGTACATTACATGGCGGCAGTAAATGGTAGTAAAGGTAAATTCCACTGCAATCCCAATCAGGACAGGTGGCGATCAAGCAAAAGTAAAAGATATTAAGTAACATTAGCATACATTAATCTATATTAATCTATGTTCTAGCTTATGTACTATCTGTGACATCTTTAGAGTTCATATCACTGTTCATTCTTGTCAGCCAACAACCAGTTTTTTAGCAGGCGCTTGAAAATATTAATGCTAGGACTGTCTTTTATATGCATAGGTATGAAGTTCCATATGGTTGGCCCTACACATGCTATAGAGAACTTCCGTATATTAGTTCTTGCAAATGCAACTCTTAAATTACCGGCTCTCCTTGTAGCATACTGGTGTACTTGTGAGTTCTTAGTAGATAGACTCGAGTATTCATGTGGAAACAATTTATTGGCAGAAGAGTACATAAAGTTTCCTATTTGATACTCCAGTGGTTTATCTAGGTTCAGTATCCCCACATTTTTATACAGCTCATCAGTATGTGCTAGGTAGTGAGACTTTGTTATTATCCTTATAATCCTTTTAGAGAGTATTTTCAGTTTACAGAGTCTGGAGTTATAATTGGATGCCCACACTATATTGCAATAGTTTAAGTAGGGGTGTATCATGGTATAGTATAAAGTTTTTAATATGTCGGGTAGCAGTAGGTAGGAAATTCATTTTATTATACCAGTATAGATTACGAAATGGAGGAGCCAAAAGGCGTAG
The DNA here is from genome assembly GCA_963556255.1 of Allolobophora icterica. Lineage (NCBI taxonomy): Eukaryota > Metazoa > Annelida > Clitellata > Crassiclitellata > Lumbricidae > Allolobophora > Allolobophora icterica. The sequence continues at coordinate 14,166,684 of OY744605.1, read as the reverse complement.
AACGTGCATTAAATCCCAGTGCCACTAGATTTTTTTGTGACACGACGGTTGATTAGATGAACACGAGGAGGTGTTAGATGTTACGAGAAGGTGTGGGATTCGAGGCTTCTCTTTAAACCCACGCGCGCTGCGTAAGGACCCTGGGAAAATCCTTAACGCGCGATTTCTGCGTCAGCCATTAACAAACTGATCTAAACATTGTGACGTAACCTAAACAGAGAAATCCCGTCCTGTAGGATCATTTATGTGATGTGGCGAAGGAATGTGATAGCATTTGAAGGACTGAAAATCATGCGATCAGGACTTCACATGATTTGAGTGACATCATGACTAAATTTCTACGTGTATATGAATATTCATGAGTGCTCGCGTTTGTCTCTGTATCCATTGTTAATGTATCTGTGTGTGTGTGTGTGTATATATATATATATATATATATATATATATATATATATATATATATATATGACAGATTGCCTTTCTTTGTGATCTTTATTGCAACGTTATTGCATTATCGATCAGCCTCAGCATAAGCAAGTGGGGGTAAGAATCCGTTCCCCGAATGACCTTGAGCCGGTTGCCGTGACCCTCATCTAGGTTACGCCAGCAACGCGAAACGGAAAACCTGATTAATGGACGGCAGGCAGATAGACAGACAGACAGACAGACAGACAGACGCACATACACAGAAATCGGGGAAACACAGACACAGAGACATGGGAAAGTCAATAAAGGTAGACAGACAAACAGACTGGCTGACTGACTGACTGACTGACTGACTGACTGACTGACTGACTGACTGACTGAATGACTGAATGAATGAATGAATGAATGAGTGAGTGAATGAATGAGTGAATGAATGAATGACCGAGTGAATGACTGGTTTGCTGACTGACTGAATGAATGATTTACTGACTAGTTGGTTGGTTGGCTGGTTGGCTGAATGAATGAATGACCGAATGACTAAATTACTGGCTGACTGACTGATTGATTGACTGACTGAATGAATGACTGAATGACTGAATGACTGAATGACAATAGCAATTGGTATATTAAAGAATATTCTTATCTTATCTTATCTTGACTGACTAACTGACTGACTGACTGACTGACTGACCGAATGAATGAATGAATGAATGAATGGATGGATGACTGGCTGGCTGGCTGACTGACTGAATGGCTGGCTGGCTGTCTCACTCACTAACTGACTGACAGAATGAATGACTGAATGACTTGCTGACTGATTGACTGATTGAATAAATTAATGAATTAGTGACTGGCTGGCTGACTGACAGACTGGCGGCTATCCTGTAGGACCTATACCATTGCCTTCTAGATTCAGTACCTAGAAGCAATGCCTACACCATCTCATGGAAGACTAAAAACTGAACTTGGTTCCAATCTTGAATCATCATTCCACGATTACCATCATCAACGATCCCGCCTTAGGAGTTAGGATCATGCTATCTCTTCGGCTTCATTTCCCACCTACCCCGATTCCGACTCTAGTACTAAAACTGACCGAACAACCTCGATCTTGCAGACTTGATTTGATATAGATTTCATGTTGCTCCTTTATTTAATGTGGTCTCTCAGACGCAGCTTTTGTCTGGTGCTGAGAAATTTCTGAGAGAAAGAGAGGCAGACACATGGACAGATAGCCAGAAAGACATACTAATAGAAAGAGATATTGACAGACAGACAGACAGACAGACAGACAGACAGACAGACAGGTAGCGAGGCGAACAGACAAAGAGGCAGAAAGACATATTCACAGAAAGAAATATTGACACACAGACACGCGCAGACAGACAGACAGACAGACAGAAATATTGACAGACAGAGAGGCAGGCAGGCAGAGAACGAACAGACAGAGAAGCAAACAGAAAGACATATTAACAGAAAGAAATATTGAAAAGACAGACAGACACGCAGGCAGGCACACTGGTATAGAAGAGGGCGGATAGGCAGACAAATAAACAGACCAATAGGCAGACACAAAAACAGACACAGGCAGATGGTAAGTGACACACACAGACAAAGGGTGAGACAACAAGATGAGGTAAGAAGCTGGCAGCTATTTAATAATGTACAGTTTATGACTCGATCATGGCGGTCTCTGGTTTCATGTGTCTCCATCGAGTGCGTTCTCTACGTCGTTCATCTCTTATCCGAGTCGTGGCTTCTCCTGCAATTACGACGCGTTTTACTGCCCACTTTTGGGGCGTTTATCAAAGGGAAAAATAAATAACAGTGGAAGCGGGCAAAATCCATCCACGAGGGCAAAAGTCGACTCTAAAGTGTGGGACCATGGGCGTCCGAAGGGGGAAGGGCAAGGGGTATTTGCCTCCCTGGATTTTGAAAATATTTTACAAAAATAAAATCTTTTGATTATTATGATTATTCCAACAGTCCCAACACGATTTTCAATGCTAAAAAGCACTTAATTATCAAGGTGAGTCAGCTATTCCATAAAAAAATAAACGTTATTTTGCTCCCCCTACAGAAATTTTGCCCCCTAGAAACTTTTGCCCCTCTAGAAACTTTTGCCTCCCTAGAAGAATTCCTTCGGACGCCCATGTGTGGGACACGTTAGCCGATTGGTTGAGCGGTTTCCTTGTAACGCGGAGAGTACGGGTTCGAACCTCCTTTGAGACAGTTATAACTGTGTAGTCACCTGCGGCATATCCTTTACTCGCCATTGCTCAACGTCATCGACTGACGCGTTGTCAATGGATACTGGCGATTAAAAAATGCATGATGACGACACAGGAGGCTGTGCATGAAATAGGGCCTGTCGTCGTCGTTGTTGTTATTCTCAATGTATCGTTTGTGGCATAAGATTTCTTGAGATTAAGAAATTGACCCGAGTAATGATGGATGTAGGTTGACGACGAAATGTGGAGCGAAGAGGAGGAAGATATATTGACATGAGAGGATGCAGAGGATAGGAGAAAAAATGGCGAGGGATGGATTATAAACCCCTAGAGGACGAAGGACCTGGAGGAAGAGAGGAAAGATCAGGAAGAAGTATTGGATGGAAAGAAAAAACTGTTGGAGGATGATGGTGATGACAATGATGATGATGATGATGAAGTGTATAGAGGAGGATGAAGGCCTTGAAGGGGGTGGAAGAGAATGAGGAGGCGTTTGGAATAGGAGGGTGGAGGACGTGTTTGTAAAGAAACGAAAGTGGATGGAGGAGGAGGATGAAGCTAATAGAGGCGGAGCAGAAGTGCAATTGAATAGGTACTAGCAAAGAGAGAGAGATAGACAGACAGACAGAGACAGAGACAGACGGAGAGAGAGAGAGAGAGAGAGAGAGAGAGAGAGAGAGAGAGAGAGAGAGAGAGAGAGAGGAGTATGAAAGGGGTTTAAAAGGAAGAGGGGTCGGATTAATCTTTGAGCGTAGAGAGGAGTACTGATGTAGACTAATCTCAATCATTGCGCTGAGACCCAACTAGACTGTCCATCTTTTTGTCTCCCTCTCCGCCTGCCTCCATGCCGTCCTGCCTTTCTACCCTTCTCCCTCCCTCCCTCCCTCCCTCCCTCCCTCCCTCCCTCCCTCCCTCCCTCCCTCCCTCCCTCCCTCCCTCCCTCCCTCCCTCCCTCCCTCCCTCCCTCCCTCCTGCCCGCATCCTTCCCCACCTCCCTCCCTCTCACTCGAAAGTAGACATTCGCTGTATGACGAACACTCTGCTCTATGAAATCTTTCACTTAACTGTTCAAATATCATCGTAATTCGTAATTGTAATCGATCGTTTGTATAGCGCCCCTCAAGGATCACAACCAATCAGAGGCGCTCTCTGCCTAGCCTATACTATATGATGCGGTTGGCCCACGCATACACGTAGAGCCAACCAACGGATTTACGTCGACAAACAACAGATGGCACCAGAATACATGAGACTTTACTTAAGTTCTTGGTTAGAGCGCTGGCCTTGGAACGCGAAGAGTCCGGGTTCGAGGCGCCTCTGCAGCGGTTACTGTGAAGGGACCTTGAGTGAGACGACTAAGTCCTTCACTCGGAATTGATCAGCGCCATCGATTGGTGCCTGGACATCAGATAGTAGCGCTCAATAAATTCACAATAATAAGAGCAATTAAGTTCTCTGATGTGCATAGGAGGAACGAGACCAGGAAATAAACAAAGATTGCGATATGGATAAAAGCGGGTAAAACGTGGAAGAGAACATAGGGATAGTGAGAAACTGGAGAAGAGTTAAATGGTCATATGGTGCTGTATAAATCTAACGATAAGAAGTAGCATTGCAAGGAATCGGAGATTGGAAATGTATGTGTGTATATGTGTGTGCGTACATATCTGTATATGTGTGTACGTGTGTGTGTGTGTGTGTGTGTGTGTTTGTCTGTGCGTGTGTGTGTGTTTGTGTGTGTGTCTGTGCGTGTGTGTGTGTGTGTGTGTGCGCGCGAGTGTACGTGTGTGTGTGTGTGTGTGTCTGTGCGTGTGTGTGTGTGTGCGAGTGAACGTGTGTGTGTGCGAGTGAACGTGTGCGTGTGTGTGTGTGTGTGTCTGTGCGTGTGTGTGTGTTTGTGTGTGTGTGTCTGTGTGTGCGTGTGTGTGTGTGCGAGTGTACGTGTGTGTGTGTGTGTGTGTATCTGTGTGTGTGTGTGTTGTGTGCTCGTGCGTGTCATATATTTCTTATGAAACAGATTGGTGCAGGGAGCAATAAGAGTCGGTTGGCTTCCGCCATGGATTCCTGTCTAGACAAAAGATATTATTATAATTTTAGAGCTTACTCTTTCTCAGCATGTTAACTTGGTCACCCGGAGTTGTTACTACCAGCCTCGGCAGTTGCGTGTTGTAATACGGTCCCTTTCTTATGACGCGGCGGTAATCCTTGTTCACGCTTTTATCTCCATATATCTCACGCTTTATATCATATTTGGATATTTGTATAGCACCGTTCACAGATGAGACCATTCAGTGGCGCTCCCAGTGCGAAGGCCCAGAGAAAAGAAAACGGTTTAAAGAACGGAGAGGGATGTAGGAAGAGATCCAGAAAGTATGGTTGCACGTAAAGGGTAAGGGGGAGCATGCATACAGGGAGGGCCCTATGTTGGCAAAAGATCTAGTTTGAGCCAGAGTGGTCCTGGCACGCGGAATAAAGAGAACATGTCGGTCTCGAGAACAGAGAGATCGATGAGAAGCTGCAGAGAGAGGGGTGGATACAGTCCATGAGATGTTTGGGAGCAGTACCCAGTTTGGACTTACGGACCATGACAAGAACTTTATTTTGAATGCGGGCCAGGAGAGGGAGCCACTGAAGTTGATTGACCATATACGAGGAGATGTGGGAAAATTTAGGAAGACGAGCAATCAGTCTGGCAATCATACGTACATACATAATACAATCGCACGTATACATTTATACGTGCATACATACCAACCGACTGCATGATTAATGCACTAAGTGATTTTCTTCTTCTTCCACTCCTTCGTCATCTTCTTCTTCTTCTTCATCTTCATCTTCTTCATCTTTTTCTTCTTTTTCTTCTTTTTCTTTTTCTTCTTTTTCTTCTTTTTCTTCTTCTTCTTCTTTTTCTTCTTTTTCTTCTCTTTCTTCTTCTTCTTCTTCTTCTTCTTCTTCTTCTTTTTCTTCTTTTTCTTCTTCTTCTTTTTCTTCTTTTTCTTCTTTTTCTTCTTCTTCTTCTTCTTCTTCTTCTTCTTCTTCTTTTTCTTCCTTTTCCTCTTCTTCTTCTTCTTCTTCTTCTTCTTCTTCTTCTTCTTCTTCTTCTTCTTCTTCTTCTTCTTCTTCTTTTTCTTCTCCTTCTCCTTTCTCTTCTTCTTCTTTTTCTTTTCTTTTACTTCTTCTTTTCTTCTTCTTTTTCTTCTTCTTTTTCTTCTTTTTCTTCTTCTCCTTCTTCTTCCTCCAATCTTTCATCATCATCTTCTTCTGCTGCTTTTTCTTCTTCTTCCACTATTCCCTCTTCTTAATCATCTGCGTATTCTTCATGTTATTTATCATCAGCATCACCATCTTCTTCATCCACTGCTTCTTCTTCGCAATCTTCCTCTTCGCTTTCTTCTTTGCATTCTTCACATTCTTCGTACTGCTGCTGCTGCTCCTCCTCCTCCTCCTCCTCCTCCTCCTCCTCTTTCTTGACGCGTATTTTATGATTGATATGCTTGCTTTTGATCGGTCCCGCAGTCAACCCATGCACACCAGATGGCGTTTTGATGGCGTGATCCGTGTCTCTAAGTAATATATAGCCTACTCCGCTGTTCCCATCTTGCAATGCGGCACAACGTCACGCCTTATGAGCAGATGCATACGTCGAGTGGATAAAAAATGGGCGCCATAAAAATCACGGAATACTACATAGCAGGTACGAAAGAGCTACTACTCTTCAGCTACGATATATCGTACTGGAAGTGTACTAGCGCTTCGTCTCTGCGTCTTAATTCGATTCGCACGGGGTTACGAGGCTATCCATTTGAACATAAATTTTTTTTAGTGCCGGATTTACGTATAAGCTAACAAGGCTACAGCTTAGGGCCTCAGAATCCGCAGGGGCCTCCAAAAAATTCGGCAGTTGGGGGACTTTTGGTAAATCCTATGTGTGGTGTATATATATATTCATTTTTTCATTCTATGATTTGTATAGCGCCCCTTCAATCGAACTACTACTATAGGCCAATATTATGTAAAACCTTTTCAAACGACTAGTGTAGCAAATTCGACCTCGCCTGAGTATATGCATTCATTTGAAAATAATTTTAATTTGTCACTTGCTATTAAATAATTAAAAGGTATCAATGCTTTCAAGTTTTGTGAGACCTTCTGGTGTATTTTTAACAAGGGGCCTCCCAGTTTTATACAACACCAAGTCTAAAAACGGCACTGATTTTGTGTCGGGCATATACGCCTAACGTTGTATTGCGACGGTGGTGACAGTCACCACCATTTTTTGGCCCTGTGCTGTTTGAAAAGGTCTGACGTTTCGTTGGACGCCGATGATTCACGAGTGACAGTTGTTTAGCTTTTACGTGGTCTCAGTGTCGTCAACAAAATAACTGCTGTGATACAGAATGTTAACTTGACTTTGTTATATTCGAGTGACCGTAAAGTGGCGGACAAATTCGTTTCCTTATAAACGAATTCAGTTTGCTTTGTCCGGGTTAGGGAGGGAGGAGGGGATCGGTCAGTGGTCACCACCACTATGTCGGGAAGGAGGAGGAGAGGGAAGAGCAAAAAGAGGATGAGGATCAGAGGGTAGAGGAGAAGGAGGAGGAGGAGAGGCAAGAGAAGAAGGAGGAGGAGGAGAGGGAAGAGGAGGAGGAGAGGGAAATGGAGAAGGAGGAGGAGGATAGGGACGAGGAGAAGGAGGAGAAGGAGGAAGAGGAGGGAAGGAGGAGGAGGAGGAGGAGGAGGAGGAGGAGGAGAGGGAAGAAGAGGAGGAGGAGTAGAGGGAAGAGGAGAAGGAGGAGGAGTAGAGGGAAGAGGAGAAGGAGGAAAAGGAGATTCACACACAAAGGAAGATTAGAGGATGGTGGACGGGAATAGAAAGATGAGTACAGTTGAAAACGGAAAAAGAGCTGTGAGAACAGACAAGCAGACAGACAAACGGACAGAGAAAAGTAGACAGACAAGCAGACAGACATATACAGACGGATAAATACGCAGACAGACAGACGAAGAGACAGACAGATGAAGAGACAGACGGACGAAAAGACAGACAGATGGAGAGAGAAACGTAGCGACAGACAGACAGAAAGACAAACGTAGAGACAAACAGCCAGAGAAACAGACAGACGGAGAGACAGACAGACAGTAAGAGAGATGGAGAGACAAGCGAAGAGACAGACAGAGGGAGAGACAGACAGACGGACAAAGAGAAAGACAGATGGAGAGAGAGAGAGACAAACGTAGAGACAGACAGACGTAGAGGCAGACAGAAAGACAAACTTAGAGACAGACAGACAGACGGAGAGACAGACAGACGGAGAGACAGACAGACAGACAGACGGAGAGACAGACAGACAGAGAGACAGACAGTAGGCCCATTGAGAAGGACGAGTGTCGAATTGATCTATTCATCGTGGGTCGGCGCTCAGTCAGCGATGGTTGATGCGACCTGCTTGGTTCCGCACTGGGAAGAGGTCATGACCTCTTAGATGCGGTCAGGGCAGAGCAATGGCCGATGGTGTCTGGAGGAGGGATACGAGAGACAGTTGGACTGGGCATTTACATACACACAAACATACATATATACACATATACATACGCGTATATATGTAAAGTTTTATACACATTATACACACACATATATATATAATAAACATACGTGTACTGGTATACAACTATACATCAATATTATATATAAATATTGTATATATATACATAATATATACATAGATATATATACGCATACATATACAGTCATATATTTAATTACATATAGGTCGATGTGTACTTATATATATATATATATATATATATATATATATATATATATATATATAACGTGGAGCAGTTGGTTCGGCTGATCGATTAGACCGGTCTCCATGGGACACCTGACCCAGGCTGACCCCGGAGCGAAGATTCCGGACGCGATGCGGACACAAAAGGATGCTCCAGCATCATGAGCCAGGGATCTAGGACACCATTAATCAAGACCTCCTCCATCATCGCACCATCCCACCTCCCCTGCCAATACATTATACACGCGCATCTATACATACACAACTATATATGTTCCTCTTTTTATATGCTTACAACTCCCTCGACTCATCCCAAGTTCAGTGAACTGCCTCAGCAGACTCACACATTGATGCTGCTGCATATCAAAATATACACACATCTACACGTAGGCCTATATACACACCTCTACATAATATTATTTTTTTAACGCCCGAAGTAAAAATAATCCCTCAGGCTTTAAGAAACTATTCGACGAGCTTTGTCGTTCTGGAGTTATTTTTATTATTATTGTTATTATTAAATTTCTTTTACAGAAATTCTGTTACAGTTGAACGAAGGGCGATTCGGAAGTATCTTACGATTAATTGCAGTCGACGAATATATATATCTTCAGTGGATTTAGTTTAAAGGGTTCTTTGGAGAGCTTTACATATATGGATAGATATACCGCTGTCTTAATTATTATTTTTTTTACCCGAGGTATTATTATTATTATTATTATTATTATTATTATTATTATTATTATTTTTTTTTTTTAATTTTTTTTATTATTATTATTATTATTATTATTATTATATTATTATTATTATTATTATTATTATTATTATTATTATTATTATTATTATTATTATTATTATTATCTCGATTTTGCAACGTTTTCTTCAAGATTGTATAGTTAGGTCCAGCTTGGATGGGCCCGCTGGTCCTCGATCCCGGGTAGTCCTGACAAGGTGCCCTGGAATGCAACGGCATTGAATCGTTGAATTGTTATTGATATGTTCTGGAAGAGAAAGGTTGTCTCGCGGGCCTCGCCAGTGATTGCCGTCAATCGGCGGCCGATTTCAGAAACGAAGGCGAGACCTTCTTTGTTGGTAGGGCCCAATGTCTCCACGGCGATCGGCACGAAGGTGTATCTCGTTTCTAGTTCTAAATATTTGGCGTGCTTCCTTGTGGCCGCCCTTTCTGCTGCTCCTCGAACCGTGATAGCTGTCTCGGGAAGATATGAAGCGGCTACCGTATCCACCACGGTCGCGTCCCATATCAGAGGGCGTCCACCACTCCAAGGGATCAGAGTCTGGCCGTCCGGCCTTTTTCCGTCGGATCTGGTCAGTCCTGATGGTTCTTTGATCGCCGGGGTACCCGCTCTATTAAGAGTGCGGTGAATAAGGTCATTGATGGCGCTGTGTCTGGCTTGTCGACCGAAACCGAGCGAACACGAGAGGCCGTGCGATCCCCTTGCTGAGACGGGGGCGCGGCATGCGCAAGTGTGTGGTTCACAAATGACTGCGCCCAATCGCAGGCCGACCGCCACGCGCACGGCATCGTCGCTCAGCCTGAGGCCGAATGCGGTGAGCGGGAGAGCATGTAACCAGTCAGAGGCGTGTGAGGCCGTTATGGCCCTTAGGCGTGCCTGATCGTAGGGGCTGTGCAGATTCGCGTCGACAGACGATGTCACCCCGAGGAGCAGCGGCTTGTCCCATTGTGACTATTTGTTGCCAGGGAGGTTCGTTGGGTCCCAAGTTCCAACGATCTGCAGCCAGTCAGATAGTGCAGACGTGTTGGCAGCGTCATCGGTGTTCGAGGCCACGCCCAAGATGAGGGACTGGACTGAGAGAGAGCTTGCGGCTGAAGCCAAAAAGGCGGGTAGTGCCAGCGAAGTCACCTTCCTAATGCCCAGCCCCCCCCCCATCCTGATCGGGAGGGTAGCCTGCGTCCATTGATCGTCGGTCAGCGACAAATTCAGGATCCGCCCGATCCCATCCCGCATCAGCTCGTCAAAGTCCGTCAGCCTTGGGTGGCCGTGACAAGGGGTGCATCTCAGTAAATACATGAGTTTAGGTGAGCCAAGCGAACATCTGAGGATCAGGAGAGCGTCTTGTCTGGCTATGAGCTGTAGTTTGTCCACTGCGTTGCGGAGGTCGGCCACGCAGGTGTCCAGGGCCGAGGCAAGGGCGTCAGCTGGCGAAAGCGGAGCGCCCAGGAGCATGGCCGATGGAGGGTCAACCCGGGCGAACTGTCCCAGAGGGCCTCTGCTGGCGCTCTCGAAATCGGTAGTGATCAGTTCGCATTTTGCGCGGTTAAGCGTGAGGCCCAGGCGTGCGCATCCACTCTCGATGAGGTCCACATCTGTCTCAACCACCTCGAGTCCACCACCCAGGGTGAGGTCGTCCAGGTATCCAAAGGCCAATGGTGATGATAGCTGGGTAAGGATTGGCTGAAGCGGCAGACAGAAGAGCAGAGGTCCCAAGGGGTCGCCCTGTTGTGAGCCCTCTTGCAATTGTATACTGAATCTGCCAAATTGGAGAGATGTCGGCGCGGCGTAGGCCAGGTGGCAGAAGGCAGACAGTGCGGGAATGACCTCGTATTATTATTATTATTATTATTATTACTATTATTATTATTATTATAATTATTATTATTATTATTATTATTATTATTATTATTATTATTATTATTATTATTATTATTATTATTATTATTATTATTAGTATTAGTATTAGTATTAGTATTATTAATAATGATATTATTAATATTAATATTATTATTATTATTATTATTATTATTATTATTATTATTATTATTATTATTATTATTATTATTATTATTATTAGTATTAGTATTAATATTATTAATAATGATATTATTAATATTAATATTATTATTATCATTATTATTATTATTATTATTATTATTATTATTATTATTATTATTATTATTATTATTATTATTATTATTATTATTATTATTATTATTATTATTATTATTATTATTATTATTATTAGAGAGATGTCGGCGCGGCGTAGGCCAGGTGGCAGAAGGCAGACAGTGCGGGAATGACCTCGTATTATTATTATTATTATTATTATTATTATTATTATTATTATTATTATTATTATTATTATTATTATTATTATTATTAGTATTAGTATTAGTATTAATATTATTAATAATGATATTATTAATATTAATATTAATATTATTATTATTATTATTATTATTATTATTAGTAGTAGTAGTAGTAGTAGTAGTATTAGTATTATTAGTATTAGTATTAGTATTAATATTATTAATAATGATATTATTAATATTATTATTATTATTATTATTATTATTATTATTTTTATTATTATTATTATTATTATTATTATTATTATTATTATTATTATTATTATTATTATTATTATTATAGATAAGTAACGTAAATATCCTGTGACCCATAGTGGGACTAAGTTCATTTCCTTTTCATAGGCCCATAGGCGTAATTTGTGGAAGGGGGGGGGGGGTACGAGGGATACTCGTACCCACACTTTTTAAACAATGCCAATCAATATTTTATTATCGAGCCTTCTCAGAGATCGCAGTCTCCGTCTTGCTTCCTGTATATTAGAAATTGGTACCCCAGTTTTTAGACCAAAGTTACGCCCCTGCGTAGGCCCTTGACGAATCCCAAGGTCCTGGAGCTGGGGGCCGGTAAATGGAAGAGCCTGTCGTTCACTTTCCAGCTTATGCCTGTACTAAATTCTACCGAATTGTTTCATGATATAATTTAATCGGCGTATACATAGGATATTTTGCGCCCGGGGACGAACTATGGAATCGGCACCCCCCCCCTGTCTTATTTATTTCAGATTTTAAAAATGCATCGCATGGCAATTTTAATTTCAATGAAATAAAAATGAAAAATACAGATAGTAGGCCTATATGGCGCCCCTTAGTGCTCAATGGGGCGCAAAAACATACCTGACAACTGGTTTGTAAATTGTAAGAAATGAGGATATAACTGGGCATTTTTGAGCGCCAAAATAAATCTTAGTAATTTATTTTGGATAAATTAATTAACATTGCATCAAATTAAGAGTACAATTATTTACTTTAACCCTCATTTTGGTGCCCCCTTCCTTTGGCGCCCGGGGAAACATGTCCCTTCCTGAACCCACCTAGCTACACCTCTGTATAATTTCCTATAGATGATGTTATTTTTCAAGTCATTCATTTTTGTTTTGTAAGTTCTCACATCACGGAAGTCATATTCTACCTGAATTGATTGTATAATGAAGTTAATAAGTCGTGTAACACGCGTCTATAACCGACAATGTCCATATCGTGTGCAGTTTGTTTTTCATTTCCTCTTGATCCTATTTCCGTTTTGCGCTCTCCTTGTTTGTCTCTCTGTCTGTCTTTGTTCATGTCTGTCTGTCTGTCCGTCATTTTGTTTTACTGTCTGTCTGTCCGTCTTTTTGTCTGTCTATTTGTCTTTCAGCCTGTCTGTCAGTATACCTGTTTCTTTAGCAATTTGCCAGTCGTCACTTTTCTGTCTGTTTGTGTGTCTGTCTGTATGTCTATATGTCTGTCTGGCTGCTTGTCTATCTGTCTATGTATCTGTCTGCCTCTTTCTAGCTGGGTGTCTCTCTGTATTTCTGTCTGTCTGCCCGTCTATATGTATGTGTATCTGTCTGTCTCTTTCTGCATGTGTGTCTGTCTATGTCTCTGTCTGTGTGTCTGTCTGTATTTCTGTCTGTTTGTCTATATGTCTGTCTGTCTGCTTGTATATCTGTCTATGTATCTGTCTGTGTCTTTCTGTCTGAGTGTCTCTCTATGTCTCTGTCTGTGTGTCTGTCTGTATTTCTGTCTGTTTGTCTATATGTCTGTCTGTCTGCTTGTCTATCTGTCTGTGTATCTGTCTGTCTCTTTCTGTCTGTGTGTCTGTATTTCTGTCTGTCTGCCCGTCTATCTGTCTCTTTCTGTCTGTGTGTCTGTCTGGTCCTTCATAAAACTGTCACCGTGTTTCCCAGTTGAAAACATGATTACAGGGTGAGTGAACTTCGATATGTCCGTTCAGTGCAGTTTCTTTTCCAATATTTGCTCTTCCTGTGCAACTTGAGTGAGTTGTTTTGAAACGGACCAAGTGACAACCGATGCCAAATGATGACTTGTATTCGCTCTCCGCTTTCCAGAATTATGGCAACCACAACCACGAGAAAGTAAACAAAGACAGTTGCTTTGCACACGATTGGGTTTTTATGGACCGCGGGAAATGAGGATGGAATGATCAAGGCAGTTAAAGAAAGGAACAATAGTGTGAGCTTGGGAGAGGGTAGGGCGGCAAAGGAAAGCGTGGGGTAGGAGAGGAGAAGATGGACAGAAAGATGGGTCATTATATGGGGCAGATGAAATCACGGGATGAGTGAGCAGGGAGCGAAAGGAAAGGACAAACATGGAGAGGGAAGATGAGAGGATGTCATTGGGATATAGGACAACGGGAATCAAATATTCTCAGTCTTCCGGTCATGAAATTGCCTGATTGAATCCAGGACGGATAGGATTAAGAATGTCATATTCAATTTCATACAAGCAACAACTCATCGAAAGGTTACTGCGTACATGGCGTCTTCATAGTATTAGTTTCAATTTAACGACGCTGTGTGGTAGTAAAGATGATCGCCGACGCCCTCCTTATTTACCCAGACTTTGCACTGGCACCACCTGAAAACGACGGAGCTTAACGTTGTGGATTACCCGTGTACTGCGTAATTTTAGTCACTGGTACGACCTGATCACGTGACGGACTTTGCGGTTTAAGTTTTGTGTCATTTGTGTGTATGTGTCAGCAGACTCAGCACCCGGAGAAAGATTTGAGTTTAGTTACGTTTAAATTTATATTAAAATTAAATTTTAATCTAATTTAAATTTAATTTTAACTTATACTAAAAGCAACGTACACACTATACTCAGATTTTGCATGTACCATCATTTAGTCGGATAGACTTTGAGGCGACATTAAACAAAAGATAGAAGTGATATACGACATTTAAGTTTGTCATTAGCTCCATCTCGTGCTTAAATAGTGTATAACGTACTAAATATAACTCTGTCACTTACATGTAATTTATCCATATTTGCCGATCTTACCTGAGACTTTCTCCTAAATACCTCTGTGACTCATTACGTCTTCCCGTCTCAGCTGGCTCCATTCGCCCTCTACGTTCCTCGGATCGACTTGACTTATTTGTTCCCCGAGTGAGAACGGTGATGGCCCAGTCTCCTTCCTTTGTTAGTATTGGTCCTTCATTGCGGAATCAGCTTCCTCCTTCGGTCCGGGCTGCAGTACTACTTGGTGGTCCTGCCACAGCTTTTCGTTGTCTTAAAACTTGCCTTTATTCCCGAGGACTTTCGCACTGGGAGCGCCTCTGATTAGTGGGCATTGGGTAGAAGCGCTTTTTTAAGTTTTGAAATACAAGACAATACAATTCTATCATTTACACGTAATTCTGTCATGCGTAATTCAATCACTCTCCCTTTTCTGCTTATAACTTTACGTTTATGAAATTCCGTCCTCATCTCAGGCAGCCATGTTCATTGTGTCCACCTGGCACCATGGCTGGACACTGGACAGCGCCCACCAGTTGACCATCGGACAATGGCGCAATAGAAGTTACTGTTTACACAAGAAGCACAAAGAGGGCCAGTTTGGGTAAAAACGAACGTGGGTGCCTGGGATATAAATCTATAGGCGCACGATCGTTCGGTTGCTATTGCCTTTGCTCAGAAAGTAGCTCAGTAGTTGCTAAGTGAGCAAGTCACACGAAAAGTTGACGGAGCTTCGCAATTTAATACCTCGTTTATTACTGATCCGAGGCCTTAATTTTTCTCGAGCAGCCCCTTCCACAAGATGCAGTTCATGGTATAAGGTTCATATTCCGACCCCCGGCATGGGGAAATTTGTAGTCGCTGTGGGACACGGCCTAGGATCTATGAGGCGCCGTAAAATCTACGTGACACAACATACAAATCTTGGTAAATTGTTTACTTTAGCTGCCCTGTAAGACAGGCACAGCGGCCCACCGTCATTTATTTCGATACGTCTCGTATTATATGAGCAGACCTCTTCGCACAAGACATGTCATTATATAACGCCGGTAATTGGGTACGACAGCTGCGCGTGCGCAGTGAGATCCGCTATCGCCTGCTGATGGCGGTGATGTCATAAAATGGCGGAATTGTTGAGAAAGTATACAGATAAAAGAAATGCCAACTGCAGTAGATCATCGGACATCAACAACTTTCCCTAATTGACAAGTAGTGTTGGCCTAGTTGTTTGTAACTGATCAGCGCTTGGTCGGAAGTTCAGTCCATGTATTTACCTGACGGTAATGTTACAAAGCAACTAACTCGCTAATCACCATATGAGCCCATCAGCGAGTTAGTCAACAAGTCAGTCAACCTGTCAATAACATCAGTCAGCAAGTGTGCCACTCAGGCAGTGAATCTTTAAGTTAGTCGGTCAGTCAGTCAGTCAGTAGTCAGTCAGTAA
>OY744605.1:14130706-14140706 GCA_963556255.1 Allolobophora icterica | reverse complement strand
TGTTGTGCAGTTGACGACACAAAATGGTTGGATACAAACCACAGCAACCGATCGAGGTATCTAACCCAGAACCTCGCTGTGGCGGTCAACCGCCGCCGTATCTAGGCAATTTACTGATGTAGCAATTCTATTTTTTGAATGACGGACGTCAATCATTGTTACGATGCGATGGTGTCATCGATCGTAAATGCAATTTCATTCATATTTCATATCCTGACTACACAAATATATATATAATCATGTATTTATATTATATATATTTATAATCATGTGTACATCGCCTAATTCATATATAAATATAAGGAATAATGGCCTAATCACCTCATTAACATTTATACGCTACGTTACGTAATCTCTAATTTTAGGCCTATAGACCTGATGAACGTCAAAATATGAGATAAGGGTTAATCGATCGTACCATTGCAAATGTTCACGAATTCGATCGGTTTGTTAATATGGTGTTTCATTGTAGACACGGTGATCTGTTTGACATGTGGGGGGACACGGGACACTTTTGAACTGATCTGGTCAAAAAGAGGTCATAGAACTTTCGCGTGTGAAAAGCAACTTGTTGACTTTTTTGGTGTTTCTTTAAAATTCGGCGGGGGACACAACTGTATACTGTGTGCCCCCACTGTTAAAGGTGGGAGTCGTCTCCTCGAACTCTCGGGATCGCCTCCCCTGCTTCATTGAAGTTCATGTTTCATATAGCTCCAGATAATCGGGAACTGTTATACTCATCTCTCGTCGTTCACCTGAAAAGCTTTTAAAGACAACAGTGAAAGGGACATTGAATGAACGTCCATGATATCAACAAGTCATCAGTTGGAATTATATGACAATGGATATGGATTGAATATGCATAAGATCAGACAAATACCGGATTAGATTAGAATATATATATATATATATATATATATATATATATATATATTAGGTAATATTAGATCGGATAATTATCAAACGTCCCTATCTTTTGTCTGTTTGTTCGCCTCGGATTTTGACCCGATTGAGGATCTGTTTTGGAGTTCCATCGAAAGCTGTCTATAGTTTTAAATGAGCTATAGAAATTGCAAGATTAGATGGGACTGTTATTGCTATAGCAGCTAAGCGAAAGTGAGTCGTGCACGCTAATGTCGCTGTCTTTCGTGCACCTTCCCTCCCTTCATACTTGCACATCGCAGTCATGAGAGGGGTATACGGTTCTTTGAAAGCGACGCACAACTCAGATCAATCGAGATCGATGATGACTTTAAAGGCGTTTCCTTTCTACGACTAATTATTTAGATACTGCGTTTTAATTACATCGAGTGAAATATGATGATTTCCAATCAGTGTCCAATGCCTTAAAGTCATAAACAAATCAGCCAACACGCACATATATAATGTATATATATATATATATATGTATATATAATATATATATATCATATATATGTATCTTCAATCTCCTTGTATAGCGACACCTATGTTTTGTATATATACGTATCCAAACGGACCCTATTCTACGGACCTGAGTCTATTAGTGAGAGACTTCTCCCGGGACTCGAGATGAAATCCCAAGGACCCGGTTTCAAAGAGACGGCGTCGAACCGTGCTCGCTGTCTTTCGAGGGACGCGTATTAAATCGGAATTAATTGTGTAATGCCGTCGATCTTTGATCGTTCCAAGTGGGAAACGTCATGGGACCTGCAGGCGCCTACAGCGGGATTCGAAACCCAGACTTAAGCACAGCTGGTGGACCTCACGAACTGACTGCGCTTGTCGGGATATTGCAGGGTGGTCGAGGAGTATACAGGCAGTCAGTCGGTCAGCAGGCAAGCAGACAAGTAGGTAGGCAGGCAGGCAGGCGGGCGGGCGGGCGGGCGGGCAGGCAGGCAGGCAGTGAATCAGTCAGTCAGTAAATCGATCAGTGAATGACTAGGTCAAGAAGTCAGTCAGTCAGTTAGTCAGTTTGTAAGTAAGTAATTCCGATGAGCGAGTGAGCAATTTAGTAAACCACAACGGTGACCCATATGCTGAGTAGCCTAACAAGCGTAGGTCCATACCCAGTATGTGAAAAGGATTATCTGATTTAGAGAGATCGTGGACAATTCAAAATATAAAAGCTAGATTCTACATGCTAAGTAATGTAACTGCATGGATGAACTGATATAATATCAAGGTTAGCTAACTCAGACCTGGTATCGAACCTGACCCATTTTACCCTCAGTTAACAGTTGACGTTCCAGGAGACTGACTCCATGAACTGAGAATAGACTAGTTCTCTCAGACGAGTTTTGCAATGGCATCAGGTTGAGTTTCGTCGTCAAGTTACCCAGAAGTCGCACCTGACATAGAAACTGATCCTTGCAATACACATACGTAGCCTTAACTTGGATTTGACCCAACCTAAACCCGACCCAGTTAGACCTATACAGATAACAGAGCTGTGGACGTGCATTGTATGTGAGACGATTCAGGTAACTGTGCGCTACATAAGGGCAGAATACAGTATAACATGAACATTAGTAGCATTGCCATATCAGCGCCATCTGGAAATGAACTTAACACTCAAGCGTGTCACTCTCGATAGCGCTGGGGCTAATACCCCAGCTATCAAACAATTGTCTATACACTGTCATTGCACGAAGTGTCACTAATAATTTGACCCGTTATCGCCTCACCCCACCTCGATTCCGTTATATGCCCCATGCTTAGGGCACCTTGCTAACTGCAGAGGTTTCCGAAACAATCTTATCTATATTACTATAGTTTTAAAATTGATTGTTCTGTGCTGTTTGGCTTGGTCCGTCTCTCTATCTCTGTGCCTCCCTCTTTGTATCCGTTAATGTCTCTGCTTCTATCTGCCCTGATTGTTTCACAGAAACCGCACGATGTGACATTGTCCCTCACGAGGACTAATTAATTCCGCAGGACTATTTATTAATGAGGGCCTGCTGTGACGACGTCATTAGGGTTCTCGAGGTTCTTTGCCCCATCACAGGCTATAACCGCGCACAATCTCTACAATGACCAATTAAAATCAAGACATCTTGTTTTCCGCTTAATAGATCTAGTTCAGAGCCTTAGAGGTTATTCTTATCTTAAGAACTTAATGGAAGGCAGGCATTATTTAAACTCATTGCATCCCTGGTTGTCATTATATAGAAATATTGTGTATACCTGCAATTCTTCAAAAGATATATCAGGTAGTCATTTTAACACCAGTCTAGGCCTATATTACAATCTCATAATAAATAATAATAATCTCTTTCGATTATTATTATTCAAGGTTGGGCAGTTTCGTGTTACTGACACAATTCCCTCAAAACCTCATGTATATTATATCATTAATTTGTTTTAATTAACGAAATGTCGTTTGAACTAAAAACCGGCTCTCAGTTCCTCCATCAATACCGCCAGAAATCAGAGATATATGCCCTATTATCATGCATGCCAAAAAGTATTAGCCTTAACAACCCTTTAAATTACAATTACTAAATTACTAATTATAATTACTACCCTTAAAAGCCACAGGATTTCAATTATTTTCCTTTAAAATGTCACTCGTTTATTGTTTTCCTTCACCTGTGTCAATTGACTTTCAGCGACACCATGCGATCAATCGGAAAAATATTGTAAAGATTCACAGCGGACAGGAACACGCAACTTGTGACGCAAGCCTTCCGCGATGTCCTGTCGACTACACTGCATTTGAGGTGATCAAAGCGGGCGCTATATGAATGACATATGGCAATAGAGTAATCCTGACCGAGGTGGAGAATTATTAACGCTTTTAGGTGAAGCGCTATATAAAATGTTCTGATGCATATAGGCCCCATATATGCCTACATACATAAATACATGCGTATACGTGCGCAGGCCTACGTATGCAAACATAAATCCACACATACATGCATGCATGTATATATACATAGGCATACAGACAACATGCATGCATACATACACATGCCATACATGCATACCTACTTACATACATATATATACATACATGCATACTTACATACATATATACATACATATGCATACATACATACATACATACATACATACATACATACATACATACATACATACATACATACATACATACATACATACATACATACATACATACATACATACATACATACATACATACATACATACATACCATATCCACACATGCTCACACACAAAACGTATACATGAATACATATACATCTGTACACAGACATGCATACATATATATTCACATACATACCTCTTGAAACCAATTACCGTGGATCTATCTCCTCCGCTCTTCATTCTTCTGATTCAAGTGGACATCTAATAAAGTGACTTCGAATTTGTTAGGAAAGCTTCAAAGAATTCTTTAAAACACGCTTAGATAAGACTTAAGAAATCAGAATTAGATAATCAGGTGCAGAGGCATGTTTATTCTATATATGATTATTTGATTAATAATCTAATTAATCCGTTTAATCTATACTCTGCATAGGCGCCGACTCCACAGGGGCAACAGGGACTTTCGCCCCAGTACTCGACAAGGTTCTGGGGCGAGAGTATATTTTCGCCCCAGTACTTTTTGGCCATTCAAAATATAAAAAAATTCAAAATGCTTAATAACTGTAACTAAAGTCTGTCTTACTGGCAAACTTTATGCGTGTGCATAGGCGTAATTTGTGGGGGGTACGAGGGGTACCCGTACCCCCCACTTTTTTGACTGGGGGGTACTGTACCCCCCACTTTTTAAGCAATGTCAATCAATATTTTATTATTGTGCCTTCTCAGAGAACGCAGTCACCACCAAAAGTACGAAAATACTTAGATACACAGGTAAACCGAGAGCCAAAATTAATGAGAATACTGGCAGGGAATAGGCCCTATGTTCAAAATGGGCGCCATGCGAAAAGCTAAAGTGGAGGAGAAATTGGTACCCCACACTTTTTAGACCAAAGTATTGGTACCCCCCACTTTTTAGACTAAAGTTACGCCCCTGTGCGTGTGTCTGTAACTGCTACAGATTTGTTAAAGTAGTTAGTTAGTACTTAGTTAGTATAGAAAACCGAAATGCTTTTTGGTAAGTAATACTTGTGGTTGTTGTGTGCTTGTCTTTATGATTGAGCAAAGAGGAAGCACTGTTGCATAGTATTACAGTTAGCCTCATCCCAGTTGAAAGGGCTTGAGGAAAGGGGGGACTCGGGGAAAGGGATAGGATAGGACAGGGCAGGATAGGCAATGGGATCCTCCTATCACGGGATCATGGGAATGAAATTCTTGCCCCAGTACTTTTTACCAAAAGTCGGCGCCTATGATACTCTGTATCATTCTAAACTAAGGCCGTAGCATTTCAAAGGAAGTGTATAAATAGCCAGTGGCGTAGCTAGGATATTTTGCGCCCGGGGACGAACTATGAATATGGCGCCCCCCCCCCCCCGTTTTACTATTTCACAGTTTCCACATAATCGAATGCAATTTTAATTTTTTTAATGAAATAAAATATGAAAAATACAGACAGTACATGCATGTTTCCCCTTAGTGCTCAATGGGGCGCCAAAATCATACCTAAGAACTTATTTGTAAGTAATGAGGATATAATTGGATATATTTGGGGCGCTAAAATTAAATCTTATGCATTCATTTGTGATAGATTAGTTAAAACTGCATCAAAATTAAGAGTAAAATTATTTATCTTAACCCTCATTTTGGCGCCCCCTTCCCTTGGCGCCCGGGGACACATGTCCCCCCTGCCCCCCCTAGCTACGCCACTGTAAATAGCCCTCTCAAAACAAATCATTTAATAATTCGTTTATTTACCCTACGCCTTTGTAACCAATTATTTGTTTACCTAATAATTGTTCATTTCTTTATCTGTGCTATTTATTGTCAGAATCATTTTCTATATACTGAAACAATACTGCGTGTGCTGGTTCTTTGGAACTTGTTATTCCATTTGATGTCAATCGTTGTTTTTTAGGCAATCGGCACCATCCCTTTGAAGATGACCATTGTCCAGTTTTTCCGAAGTCCAGTCTGTCCAGTTCGTGACTTGTCTGTTGTTCTCGTGTGCTTCCACGCCTTCAGCCGCGAACAAAAACGAAGAAAAACACCATTAATAGTCTTAATTACGCGTCCTTCGCACGCCGTTACCTACAACAGCCTTTGATTGGCAGAAGCGCCTCGCTCAAAGGGACCGATCGCCTTGAAAAGGAGCCGCAGCCTTTGATCTCCGCCGCCTTTCTCTCAGGCCGCTGCCTGCGAGGTTGGCGAACTCCATCCAGTCCAACAATACGCCAATGAAACGTTACTGCATCACTAGTTCGGCTTGCACGTGTAACCTAAACAATGACCATACATAAGTAATCTGGTATTAAGTGGTAGATCCTATAGTTTTGTGTGAATCGGAGGTCACGGGGTTAAATGGCGTAAAGTTGTAGCCTCGTCAGTTGATTCGATTAATCGTGAGTCGTTGGCTGTCACCCTTTGTACCGCTGTAGTCTAAGTGATTTAGAGCACTTTAGCTGTCTTGTATAGCTATATACGACTGCTGTAGCAGTCCTGTATGTACGTGGTGCCCATGGCTACTACGTAGGATGTGTCAATTAACAAGTGCTAATTGCACATTGTCCAGCAGACCTCTGAGTCTGAGGTTGATTTGACCAGCAAAGTTAATCGATTTCCTCAGCCGCTATAAGGTTAAGCTTCTGAAAGTAGACACTTGTTGTGATATACTATAAGATGCTACATAAATATTAACGTACTTACATACAAACATACATACATACATGCATGCATACATACATACATACATACATACATACATACATACATACATACATACATACGTATACATACATACATACATACATACATACATGCATACATACATACATACATACATACATACATACATACATACATACATACATACATACATACATACATACATACATACATACATACATACATACATACATACAGACACACATACATACACATATACATACATACATACATACATACATACATACATACATACATACATACATACATACATACATACATACTTTTCAATTCAATTCAATTCAATAAATCTTTATTGGTACTCATGACAATCTTTAACCAAGTTATGAACATCAGCCAAATGTATTATGTCTAGTGTAGCATTGTTTTACTGTCCGACAAAATCAAGAGTAAGAACATTTGTTAAAATTAAGAGTGTGTGGCTTGTGGTATATTATGCATATCCTGTTGTCTTAAATACCAAAGGGTAACCCTAAAGGGATGGAAGTCCCGCTAAACCAGGGATGCCCTATTATTTAATTTACTTTTTAGAATGATGGCAGCTAAGATGATCCATTGACGGATTCAACATCTGTTAAGAAGTGCATTTGATTAAGTACTCAGTTAGGTCTTAACTAAACTTAATTATGAATTATGAAAGAACAACAAGAAATGGAAAAATAGAGAAACAAAAAAACAACAATGAACCCAAAAAGAAAGAACTAATTAAAAGAAGCCTACCAAAGCAGGCTACAGTAAGTCCCTACTGGGACTCTAGTCAATCGCTTAAAGTAACAACCAATAACTTGAACCAAGTTACCAAGGAGTATACGATGAGCGATACGAGACTCTTATACTTGACCCCATTGTGACCTAGACCAAGTTTACTCAAGTCGATCCAGGGAGTATATGCTGCAGGTTAATTATTCATTGATTAAATATTTTTTTAGGCTCTTTTTACAGATAAACTTACTTTTAGCATTTCTAACTTCTAATGGCATCGAGTTCCAAATTTGTGGACCATTTGATTTAATGCTGAATTTTCTCAAGTTTGTTCTTGTTTTAATGGGTCGGTAGAGTGCAGCACCTCTAGTGTAGTGTTCATGCACTGCTGAGTTTAAAGTGAAATAGCCCTCAAAAGAGTCTGGCAGGAGATTATGACTATAGGAATAAAGCAGTTCGGCAATTTGGAAGGTGTTAATCTGTTTAAGATTCAGAAGCTTAAGATTTTTAAATATAGGTTTAGAGTGCTCATTTCGACCTGCCCCCTCTATCATTCGAATTGCTCTTTTCTGCAGCAGAAATAACTTCGTAAGATGAGATTCATAAGTTGAGGCCCATAGTAAGTTACAATATATACAAACATACATACATATGATACATACATACATACACACATACATACATACATACATACATACAAACATACATACATACATACATACATATAGACATACATACATACATACATACATACATACATACATACGTATATACATACATACAGACACACATACATACACACATACATACATACACACATACATACATACATACAAACACACATACAGACACACATACATACGTACATACATACATATATACATACATACTATGTTTACCAGCCTAGCTATACAGACCTACCTATACATCAGGTCAAAGGTCAGAGGTTAATTTGAGAAGAAGGAGAAGAGGAGCAGTTCTTTCAGCCGACCTCGTAAGAGAGCCATGGGCCCGAAGTGTTGAAGACTCCAGTTTCTTTGTCACGGCGTATGTTCTTGTGTGACCATTGAGTCTTCTCACTATTCCTCCCACCAACAGTGTACGGTCAGAGTACTCATTTTACATCTGAGTTCGTTAGAAAGTGCGTGTGAAACAGAGATCAAGAAAATATATGTCTGCCTTGGCGGGAATTTGAACTTGCGACCTCAGAATGGTCATCGGTTTGGCAGTTATAAGCTATAGGCAAAAATGAACAATAAGTTTTTTCCAAAACGGGTTAAAAGGCATATGCCTATGTGAAAACTCGGTCCTTAATCCTTTCGTGCGTGGTGTGATATATCATCTCAGGTTAAACTAACAAGATTCCATGTGACTGGACTACATCGTTATCGTTGCAACCGAAACATTCTTCAAACCTCGGATTGAGTTTCTGGAGAGTTTCGAAATCTCCCATGCTATCCCAGGCATCTGCACGCAAGTTCGGAAGACTGTCACTTCTTAGGAAAATCGCATCTTGCTTACCGTTAGCTATATGTGTATATATGCAGCCTGTCTTGTTTTCATATTATTAGTTAGATGGCGCTGACCTTATAAATGTCACTTTTCTTAATCTACTATAATACGACAAGTTACGGATATATGTGGCTATTATAATATCAAAAGAGGTGTTCTAGCATTCGTGGTATACCTTTGATATTAGCCATTAAACTCGATTAGGTTAATTTAACCCCATAATCGCCTTGCACACAAAACCAGGGTAGTTAAATGCTCCCAGTGTTTGTTTTAACTAATGAAACCGGACGTAGAACTGTACAACTCCGTTCCTGTGTTACAAAGTTTACTTCTGCGTCTATAGTACAGTATAGTACAGTGTTGATTCCGGTGTTATATTGCAGCGTGTCATCATACAGGAGCAATCACAGTATGCGCTCGACTATAGGGCCTATAGTATAAGCTCACTGCTATTGTGAAAATAATTCACTTAGAAATAGCGCTATAGAAATCATTGTGATTCAGGATTATGGAGAAAGAAACGTGTATAACTTCAAAGCTTGTCCACATTATCTGCCTTCTGCAACGGGCATGTAAATACATTTTCCTCGCATACGGTTCGCCTATATAGCCTATCTCATGTGGGGCTTGTTAGCCGAGCCGTTAGACCGCTCGCCTTGTAACATGGAGAGTGTATACGAGATCGAGATTTCCGAGATGGTGACTGTGCATGGGGACCTTGAGCAAGCAAGCTTCATTCACAGCTGCTCAGCGCCATTGATGTTCTAACGTATCCAATGGTCGTGTGTACAATTCTGGACTTGGAACGGAAGACAATATTAAATACAGCTGGAGGAAGATGTATGTTCCACACAGTTGCAATGGCTTCGGTTCTCTGCTATTTCGCCAACTGATATATCAATCACGAATCGGAAGCTGTTATTAACCACTTACTTACTCATTAAAGGTCACATACGTTGCATTGAAGAGCTGAAATAAGATCGGGCTTTCGATACAA
>OY744605.1:14123206-14128206 GCA_963556255.1 Allolobophora icterica | reverse complement strand
ACCGCTATACCACCGCATCCCACGTTGTTCTTGAATATAAATCAGAATTTTGAAATTTTGTTTAAATACGAAAATCTGATTTAAGAATAAATACACCTTAAATTTTTCTGGATATAAAATGTAGATTTTGAATAAGCCCTATTGGCGAATCTCAAATGTTAACTTTTGAAAGAGATTATTGAAGAGATCGTAGGAGACGTGTAGACCTACAACTGTCATTAACCTGCTAGAGATATGCCTAATTACCATGCAAACGATATAAAGGAATGTGTTATTAAGATATCAGAATTATTCATGATATACGTGCCTTTGAGTACGTGTGTACGTGACAGCCTTGGAGATCATTATGCCGATGGCCTCTTGAAGTTCAGGCGCGCGAGCATCAAGTGTTTGAATAATACTGAATATTATTGCAAGGTGTATCGTATTGCTCTCTGCATGTGTCACCCTCTCAAAGCAAGATACGTGCATGGTTCTGTTGGGTTGAACGAAACCCCAAACAGAGCTGTTTGGGGCCAATTTCCAATGAACCAACACGATCCATCGCCCACTGGAATCGCCCAACTCGATCCAGTATTACCACAAAAAAGACCTATTTCGACCCTTTCATTTACAAGACTTTAGTATCAAACTTGAATAAACACGATGAGATATTTCTATCACTTAAAATAATTTAATACATAAAAAGTAATCGTAATTTTAAACACATTTATATAGCACCTGTTCAATAAAACTCCTCATATGACCAGAAATTTATCGAGGCAACCTATTTCGATATGGACGAATTTCCATAGGATATGAATAATATGCATTTGCTTTATCAGCTATGGCTCCAGACGCTTAAAGCAGACACCTGTACGTCAACATTCATGTGTTATTGTCTATTATCGTAGAACATTGATTAACGGTAAATAGTATACAGATAATAAGTAAATAAATGGAGAAATAGATAGACGAGCATAGAAATTATCAGGTACGTAAATAAGGAAATAGATAAAGGGATGAATAGGTAAATAGGCGGATATACGCTAATTGCTAATGGAAATAAAGAAATAGTAATTAATTAAATAAATAGTTAAATAAATTAATAAATGTCGAGTCATATACAAGCTTGTGATCATTCGCAATAAATTCCAGTGTAAGCTTATCTTTCATTAACTGGATATATATGCGGATGATTCGCACATATTATTGCGTCGCAAGTATTTCAGAACTTGAGTGATGATTGTATGGGAAGTGAATATTGTTTGTGCTCCTTTTAGACGATTCGCAATCAGTACTATTCAGGAAACTTAATCGGCTTGTATACAGACCAAATGGTCTTTATAGCGTAGACCAAATCAATAGAATTATTGACAAATTGAATTGGATACAAGTGTTTTAAGTTTTAATTGATATTATGTGTAAATTTAAGTGTATGTATACAGGTGTCAAAAGGCGGGTTATTGGCATGGGTGCGATCTCCAATTCTTCCTGTCATGGCCGAGCCGCCACTCAGATATAAGGGGGTTTATCGGTAATTGAGTTCCTGTTAGCTCTATGGTGGCCTGGGTCAGTCTATAAGACAATTAGGGGATTTTAATCAGAGGGTATACACGTGTGGGTCACTGCGAGTTGATGACATGCCACTTGGCACTTCGCGTCTAATTTGTATCATTGCAAGGTTTTCACAGTCAACTATAGGCCTATATGCGGTGGGGATGAGGGTCTAATGCTTTGCCCATTTACCTTTGCATTGCAACACACGACCATGTATACGACAAGTATCTGTGTTACACGCGTATTATGTGTGTGTGTGAATGTGAGTTTGTGGGTGTTTGCATAGGCCTGTATTACGCGTAATTTTTGGATCTACTTACAACAAGCACAGAGGTAAACACGTATACAATAAGGCATACATAGGCCTATATACGCGATCATGCAGTCAGTAGACCTTTTAAAGGTTAAGAATAATCTGGCTAAATGAAACCATATAGTTCCAAAGTTCTCGATAACTTAAAATATTGTGAGAACTTTTGACACTCAATAATTTACATAATTAATTAATTTGCATAATAATTCGAGCATGTCAAGAACATGTGTTGACGTTGTGGTAGGCTTAATTTAGGCCTAGTATACTATGCAGTATATAGGCTAGCATATAGTAAAAGCATAACGGCTTAGGTCAATGCATAAACGTATACTATACACGTTCATGTATACACTATACAGGCTACATAAAACATATACGTACGTACATATAAATACATACTTTTTGTATAGTATTATTGTAACTGTTCAAGCAAAATTTTGTATAATATAAAGCTGTTAAAGCAAATTTCGATTACTTTGGCTACATTCTGATCGCATATCATATGTATGTATGAATGTATATAAGTATGTGTGTACAGGGGCATAACTTTGGACTGAAAAGTGGGGGGTACCAATTTATTACATACACGAAGCAATGCGGAGACTGTGATCTCTGGGAAGGCACAATAATAAAATATTGATTGGCATTTTTTTTAAAGTGGGGGGTACGGTACCCCCAGTCCAAAAAGTGGGGGGTACGGGTACCCCTCGTACTCCCACCCCACAAATTACGCCTATGTGTGTGTATGTATCTCGACTTTTATCTAGCGCATTTTAGGGAATTCCTCAAAAGCTATATATAGCTATAGGATGTTAACTGATGCGATGCACACAACGTCTTTATGCAAATTAAGGTAGTATGACAACGCAGTGTGGCCCTGTGGCTTGAAATGAGACATGAATTGAGGTGTTAATTGACACGAAGCATGAACTCGATCGAACGTGTCCTGTCACCAGACAAGTCATATCCGTGACCACATGCACCGCTATCGAACGTGTCTGATATATCAGGTATACCGTGTTGAACCCGTTACGTTGTATCATAATGTAAATTGACATGTAGTGCTAACCTGTTGGGTATACATTATCTAACGTATTCGGAGATTCTGAACCTCACGTTGCCTTTGTATTGTATTGCATTGTTTTATCTGGTTGTCTTATTATTGTCTTTAATACTCATTTATTATTTATTACTTATTTATTCATTAATTATTTATTAATTACTTATTTATTTATTACTTATTATTTATTTACTTGTATTTTTTTACTTATTACTTATTTACTTATTCATTTATTATTTATTTAGTCATCCAGAGTTGACAGATCAGTTATAGCCATTGTATATGAGGTACTTAAAAGGGGTGCGCTATATGTGTAGTGGTTAACGTGGTGGACTATCAACCGAGAAATTGGGGTTCAAATTTGTTTCGACTTTTCAGCTCCAACTGCGCCCTCTAGCCAACTCAGCCCTAACCATAATGAGTACATAATCATATACTTAAGCCATTGTATTGTCTTCTTACCTAAACCATCGTATTGTCATGTATACCTACCTCAAGCCATTGTATTGTCATCTGACCTAAGCCATTGTATATTGTCACATGCTCAAGCCATTGTATTGTCAAATACGTAAGCCATTGTATTGTCATATACCCATAAGCCATTATATTTTGTCACATACCCAAGCCATTGTATATTGTCACATACCCAAACCATTGTATTGTCAAATACGTAAGCCATTGTATCATCATATACCTAAGCCATTGTATATTGTCACATACCTAAGCCATTGTATTAACATACATCCATGGCAAGCCATGCACTGTATTGTCATATACGTAAGCCATTGTATTGTCATACCTAAGCCGTTGTATTAACATATACCCATGGCAAGCCACTGTATTGTCATATACGTAAGCCATTGTATTATCATATACCCGTGGCAAGCCACTGTATTGTCATATACGTAAGCCACTGTATTGTCATATACCTATAAGCCGTTGTAGATTGTCACACACCTAAACCATTGTATTGTCACATACCTAACCCATATATTGTCATATACGTATGCCATTGTATTGTCTTGGCGAACAATCAGCAGAACGATATTGTTTCGATCGAAACGCGCGCACGTTGCTGATGCAAGGAGGAATTTCTTAGACGGTCGAGCAGCTGCAGCAACCGAGCATCCATGAGATGAACATCCTCCGCATCCCTGCATGACGGAAATGCACCAGCAGTAGCAGCTGCAGCAGATAACTATACGCATATATATATATATATATATATATATATATATATATATATATATATATACCATCCATACACATAAATATATATATATACAATGTATAGGACACGTATATATGTTTATGCATACGCATATGTATATGTATTTATGTGTATATGTACCTACATTAATATATATATCCGCTTATATATATATGTATATATTCTATTTGTATACTGTATATAATCTATATACTTGTGTGCCTCCCTAAATGTATATGTTATATATGTATATATCCTCGTGTGTATCTTCATATATATATATGTATATATGTAAATGTATATATGTATGTATAAGGATATATGTATGTTGGTGGTAAGGAATGCCATAGAACGGATTCTGGTTGCGTTGCGAGAGATGGAGAGACATCTGTGTGGCAACTGTTCCAGAACGACGAACACTTCTTTGCCTCGGCGAGCGTCCAGCAGACTCCGTATGCGTCCTTGTCTGCCTCTTTGTATGGCTGCGTATGGATGTGTCTTTGCATCAGCGAAAGACAGGCGAATATAAAGACGGATATGGGAAAAGAGGTGGAGTGGGAAGAAACACGAGGCATCACAGAGGCAGATAGAGACACACGGAGGCATAGTCACACAGAGAGGCAGCGAGAGAGAGGGTCACAAACAGACTGAGGCACATGGATATAGGCCTATACACAGCAGAAGAGTGCATAATTAGCATAGCATAATGGCACAATAATCCAACGTGACCTAATCTGTAGGCTTCTATAGCGCCTTTTAGTAAATCACAAGACATCAAATTCTGAGTAGAATTCTTGAGGGGGCGCTATACAAATCCAATGAATGAATGAATGAATGAATGAATGAATGAATGAATGAATGAATGAATGAATGAATGA
>OY744605.1:14060706-14118206 GCA_963556255.1 Allolobophora icterica | reverse complement strand
TTGTGTGTATGACAACATGTGACCAAAGTAGGTCGCGTATCTAAATTTTACCCGGACATAACAACAATAGCCGGTTGCAGGACACAGACGCTGTGCTTTTATCACCCTTTCGGCCACACTCATTTTGCGAATGAGCTCTGCACCAATAAACAGGAGGGCAATTTCCAGGACAGATTAGCCGCTCGACGATGCCGGGCAGCTATGGTTCAGTTATCACAGTGGCACCGCCGTCATGCGTGGCCTGCTGCGACTGCAGCTGTCATCATCACGTGATGCTGGCCCACAGTTTCCTTTCGCCTAGAAAACGGTGGGGATATTTTTGGTGTGGTGCCGCCGATGCGTAGCGGTGCGGGCTGGGCTTATAGCGTTTTTAACCCACTGGTTTACACCACCCATTTAGGATGCATTTCCTCATACATGTCGCTCCAGCCCGAAGTTCTTTCCCCCCACTGGTTTAGACAACCCCATTCTGAGTACACTTTTTGCATGCATTTTGCTACAGTCCATAGGCCTTTCCGTGGACACGGTAGCCGATTGGTTGAGCGCTCGTCTTGTATACCGCAAAGAGTACGGGTTCGAATCTCCTCTGAGACGGTAGCTGTGCAGGGACCTTGAGCAAGTCCTTCACTCAAAATTACTCAGCGCCATCGATTGATATTTGGTCATCATATAGTGGCGCTTAATAAATGCGTAATGATAATAACTCCTCTTGCTGCCAACTAATACTACGGTGTCCTGCATACCTACTCCAGATTTAAACATAAAGTCTAACTATGCTGTTATTACTTTAAGAGCATCAATCGTAAAAGGATAAATCGCATTGGTTGCTATTACTAATTTGTCATATGTTGACCTTATTTCATAGTTGTTTTTATATTAGTAAAAGTATCAATTTGATTTTTTTAAACTTTAGGAAAATGACGGACAGAAAACTAACAACGGAATCCATTACAGACTTCAACTGCTATATACGAACGGTTAGCATAATTTACATTCCATCTATCTATCAATCCATACATCTATCTGTCCATCTATCAATCCATACATCTATCTGTCCATCAATCCATCCATCCATCCATCCATCAATCCATCCATCCATCCATCCATCCATCCATCCATCCATCCATCCATCCATCCATCCATCCATCCATCCATCCATCCATCCATCCATCCATCCATCCATCCATCCATCCATCCATCCATCCATCCATCCATCCATCCATCCATCCATCCATCCATCCATCCATCCATCCATCCATCCATCCATCCATCCATCCATCCATCCATCCATCCATCCATCCATCCATCCATCCATACATCCATCCATCCATCCATACATCACCCATCGACCCATCCATCCATCAAGCACTGGGATATTCTTATGTAACAAATTTCTCAGGAAAACTTGGCCCAAAAGTGACACAAAAGTTGACAGTATATATAGAAGCTGGCAGAAAAATTGGCATAATACTTGATCTAAGAATGGGAAATTGTCTCTAACAGGTGTTCGCCAGGAACAGGATCTCTACGTTCGCCTCATCGACTCAGCCACGAAACAGGTTAGTCCATTCAACTCCAGCTTCTATAGCGCTCGCATCGGTTGTTCTCTTTGATGTCTATATCCAGGTAGAGACCGTCCGAGTGACAACAATACCTTAAGTTAAAGGTTGTTATGTTAAAGGCTATAAACAACGTCTTTGTGATAACCGCCCGTGGAGATAACCCTAACCAGATGTCAACGACATGACCTTATTAAAGGATGGAGCTACATATTATCTTATCTGGAATTATGTAGCGACAGCAAATGACGTTTACGTTGTTAATCAGGCGTGGTTGATTAGTAAAGAGAATTAGTAGAGATCAAAGCGGTCCTGTATGGGGAGACGCGGAAATGCGCCGTGGAAATTGAAAATTTAAATAACTCCGCTGGTGATAAAACGGGCTCGTTTGAACATGAAGGTGAACTCCGCCACTGCCCGTACTGTGTCAGTCCAAAGCGTAGATAAAGGAAGAGGGCGACACTAATCATCTTTGTTATGACACAGCGTCATTAAGCGATAAATAGCCAATAATGAAGGTGAATAGCGATTAAGTGAACAACAGTGGTATGATGGTGAATGGTTGAAAGGTTGTGAATGACTATGCAGAACCTTGGGGGTGATTAACTGAATGGCTTGAGGTGAGTGGCTGAATGGGGCTGATGATTCAGCAGTTTATTGACTTGTAACAGTGAATTTCTGATTCACGATGAATTGATGCATAGGACGTGAATGGTTGAACCGGTCAACGGAAGTAAACAAAGGCGTAAGTTTACCATAAAAATGCCTGTACAGAAAGTAACCGTTAAGCCAGGGAATCGTATGCAACTGGCTCGATTCGAGAGATTGAGCGATTCCAAGAAATCGGGGAGGAGGAAGGTCCGAAGGTGATCGGGAAAGGAAGGTTTCTGGGTAAAGGGAGGTAGGAGAAAGTACGCGTGGAAGCCAGTGCCGAACGAGAATTTATGATGACGGTTTTTAATTTTTAACGGGTCAATTTAGTGGGCAAGACGCGGTCTTGGCGCTTTGAAGGAACTAATCGCAGTGGGGCAGCCGGAATAAATATATGGCTATGCGAGTCGCGACTGAATTAAAAGTGCATTAGCTGATGGGGGTCCGTTGGCGGTCGCAGGCAGAGGTAGAGGGGCAGAGGGACTGACGGACATGGACGAAAGGACGGAGGGAGAGACGGATGAAGGGAGAGGGAGAGTGGGAGATGGCCTATTATGTATGCGATCTCTACGGGAGTAGAACGCCGTTCTCCCATTTGGCCACATGGCCACCAAACCATGGACCATCTGTTGACACCACGCACTGGCAAACCACAGTTCTTCCTCTCCTCTCTGTCTTTGTCTCCCTGTCTCTGTCTGCATTTCTCTAATCCTTCCTACTCCTCTTCCTTCAAGTATTTCTTCTTCTTTGTTTCCTTCTCTTTCCTCCCATTCTCCTCTTCTTCATCCTTATATTCCTCTTCGATCTTCTTCATTCCCCATTTCTCACATTCCGATTCCTCCTTCTCCCTCTGCTTTTCCCTCTTCCTCTTCATTCTGTCCCTCCTCTTGTATTCCCATCTTTCCTCTTCTCGCTCCATTCCGTCCTCTACCATAAACCAATTGTTCCTAATACCCATTCTTCTTCTCTGCTACCTACTCTTTCTTCCTAATTCTCATGCTCCGTCAACCAACCTTCTAGTATTTTCCTCTTTTATTTCCCACCGTCTTCTCCCTCTTTTCCTCATTGTCCTTTTTCTTCCCTCTGTTTCTACCATTCATCTCTGTTTCTGTGACTGTTTCTTTGTTTCTGTGGCTGTTTCTTTGACTGTTTATGTGGCTAAACGATTTGTATTTCGTCATCGTTGCATTCATTGTTACTCGCAGCGGACATTTTATTCCAAAATTCTGCTGTGTCTGGTTCCTTGGGCTCCTTTATACTCCTCTCTGACTCTTTCTAAGGCTCTTCCGCTTATCTGGATCTCTGACACAGGGAAAAACAGTGACACTGGTGTCTCTGTCTGTCTGTCTGTCTGTCTGTCTGTCTGTCTGTCTGTCTGTCTGTCTGTCTGTCTGTCTGTCTGTCTGTCTGTCTGTCTGTCTGTCTGTCTGTCTGTCTGTCTGTCTGTCTGTCTGTCTGTCTGCTACCTGGTGCCAGTAACGGTTATATGAACGGCAATGGCTTTTATAGTGATAGTCGTAATAGTGGTACCGTCTGCGGGTTGTGTGATTGTGCACGGTAAAGCAATGAAGACGCTGGTGGTGATCGTCACGCTGAAGAACAAAGAAATAGATTCCTATTGTGGTGCTTTACTTTGCCTTCTAAAACTTACGAGCGTCCTTCTCCCAACAAAATGTCTCCAAAATATATACCATTTTACTGGAAACCGCTATGAACCATGCATTCTCCACAAGGAAACCATTAAAAAATAAACGGTTTTAAAGCAGAAACGCTCAAAAAGGAAACCACCTATCAACATATAACCACTTTTTTTTAATTAAAGACCATTTCAAGAGGAAACCATTTTAAAAGGAAACTATTTAAAAAGAGGCCATTTAGCTTTCGGTCACTGGGTTCCATGGGTCACCTTCGCATAATAACCACCAATTATGCTAAACGATGAACTTACCCCAACCATAATAGTATACCACACACGTGCCAACACCTCCGACAATATGTAAGTGTTAGTATACCTGGCTGCGACGCGTATACAGAGGCATCTCGTATATAGTAACACTCAGAGTGTAATTAACCTAATTAATCTAATTAATCTAAACAGACCTAAAGCGTTGTTGTTTGTCGGCTGTGGCGTGCGACACCTGTCGTAAATGTCTCTCAACCCTTGACTTCTTGGCCAGTGGCCAGACCCACCCTTTCCGCTCAGTCGCCCGGTATTAGGCCCGGGGTATAAGGCCGGTTATTTGTGCTAATTACTGGCAACGCCTTGGACAAAAGCCCCACCGACAGAGAAACCGGTTTAAGGACGATAATCGCTGCTTGCGGTGATGTTTTGAGCAATCATTATGCTAGAACGTTCAATGATAATTATATGTCCAGTCGGAGGCTATCAGGACGACTTCCTTTGAACTGGACACCTGGCCAACTGGTCAGTCCGTTTTGTCCTGTTATTAGAATAGTGGAATTTGTGAGCGCACCGTCTGGCGGTTAGTTTTGGGAAGAGAGAGAAATCTAGTGTGTGGTGAGGACAACGTCGAACTTCATTGAATGCTAATGTGGCCATTCTAAAATAGAGAATGTCTATCGATAGCAGACAATGGTTTATCCAGTACGTCACAGAAGTACACAGAACATGGTAAGCATAACTACCATCGAGAGGCAACCATGAGTATATGAAGGTGGGTGACCAGTCCCATCCATCTTCCCGCTGACAGTGTACAGTCGGTATACTCGTTAGAGCTGAGTTAGTGGATCTCGAAACAAATTTCTACCCTGGCTGGGATTTGAACCCCGGCCCTACTACCGACAACTCAGCGCCCTAACCATTAGACCGTGGCCCCCACCTGTTGTTACAAAATACCACATTGACTAACCCTGACTTTGGGCCACAGCGAACTGACTGTCCTTTGATACCAGACAATGGAGTGTCTAAGAGTGTTCTGGCTATCTGCTGCTTCCGGACGATGCTCTTAAAGGTTTGTCGTGTGGGTCAGTTACTGCGACTGGACATTTATGTAGAGCAATTTATGGTCTGGTTGTTTTCAGGTGATCGTCTACGAAGGACAAGACAAGAATCCGGAAATGTGTCGAGTTCTTCTCACGCACGAAATCATGTGCAGGTGAGAGACTTTCGTTTCGTTATCGTTGGACAACCCCGCTGACATGACGCAGCGCTCGTTAATAGGCTGATGCCCTGCTCCTAGCTTATTACTAAAATAATGGTATTATTATTACTAAATGGTATTATTATTGCTAAATTGTAATTTACTTATTATTACTCAATGGTATTATTAGTACTAAACGATATTATTATAACTAACTTGTAATAGTTATTATTACGAAATGCGTGTATAATTATTACTAAATGGTATTATTATTTGCTAAATTGTAATTTATTTATTATTACTAACTGGTATTCATTACATGTTTTGACATGTATTAAACAGCAGAGGACAGTACACTACATATTAATTAAGTGTATTGTATTTTATTGTACTTAACTATTCTGTATTGTGTTGGAACAACACTTCATTTACGTCTAAATGAGCTACATAAGCGCGTGCATATTGTATGCATGCGCACGTAGCCTGGCGTCTGTTGAAAGCGATTTGCAGTCGTGTTTCAGTTGTTCGCAGTTGGCTATTAGTTGAGGTCTAGTGGAGATGGAACAGAAGACGGGGATGGGGGTCCTTCTCCTCTTCATTAAGTCTTCTCGTCTCTTCTTGTTCGGCCAGTCTCACTTGTCTCACTTGCCTTCCTGCCCTCTGGTGTTAACGCGTGGCATGCGGGGATTAATTATAATATGCTAACTACTTTCGTCGCTTTTCTGGTGTCACAGACCGCAGGGTCCAAAGAGAGAAAGTGGGAAAGGCACCGGTTCAAACATCCAGAGATGAAACAGACAGACAGACAGACAGACAGACAGACAGACAGACAGACAGACAGACAGACAGACAGACAGACAGACAGACAGACAGACAGACAGACAGACAGACAGACAGACAGACAGACAGACAGACAGCAAGGAACAATGACCGAACGAACAAAAGAACAAACTAATTGATGAGACAAACAGACAGACAGATAGACAGACAGGCAGGCAGACATACAGAAAGACAGTCAGCCAATGAGTCAGTCTTCTGCATGCTAGTTGCTGTGTGATTTTGGTAAATAAGCAGATAGCCATATACAAACGCCTTAAAATTACATCTAGCACTAAAATACATTTAGGATTAAGACATGGGATTAAAGCTGAATATAAGACATTACACTAAAGAATTAATAGTTTTCAATTGTCTCATTTTCAGCCGTTGTTGCGATAAGAAGAGCTGTGGAAATCGAAATGAAACACCTTCAGATCCAGTCATTATTGACAGGTAAGATCACACCTGTAATCACCTTTACCTCCCACCTCACCGACTCTATTTCGACTGTTGAAGATGTTTCAAATTCTCAATCTATGCGATTGTCATATTTCTTATTATGACGCGCCACTATCTAATGAAAAAGCATTAGTCGATGGCGCTGAGCAGTTGTGTGCGAAGGAAGTGCTAAAAGTCCCAGTGTTGTATAGTGAAGGATCGAACCCCATATACTTACAAGGCGCTGTCTTAAACCAATCGGCTGCCGAGTCGCACAGTTCGAGCGTCGTAAGTTCGATTCCTACGTTTTGTTATATTTGTGTTCGGTGGGTTGACTTCAGTTGCTATTATGAATATTTAATTTTCAGGATCGATTTAAACTCGAACTATGTGCTTATAATATTTTCTCCCTGATGTGTTTCTTCGTTCTGCAACCCAGTCGCTTTTGTCATTTCGTTCTCAACTTAAAATTTATCTCTTTTTTAAATTGCTTATTGTCTCAACGGAATGATGTTCTGGGCGTTGACCTGAATACGGCGTGGGTCTGATGCGCCATCGGTTGATGCAATTTATATATTGGATATTGGCGTTATGGAATAAGTTACTAGGCCCTAATTAAAAATAAAATGATGGGGTTGCAATGTCTTTCCGACAATTTCACGTTCAGGAAGATTTTCAATTCTGTTATGTGACTTTCTAATCTGTGACTACGGATCAAAGTCTTTAAATGTAGGTTTCAACGATGTTGAATGCTTTTAACTTCGGAAATTGAATGCTGGACGCAGGTATAGGCAATCGAAACGAGGCAATTGCATGTGAAATTGCTTTGTTTACTTTTTTCTTGCGAATGTATTGCGGACAATATCTTGGGGTCAAGGTTGGCTAGGCAGGTTTTCACGTGAGTTACGGACAAAAAACAGACAGACAGACAGACACGCAGACAGACAGACAGACAGACAGCCAGACAGGAACAAGCCAAGAAAGAGAATTGTGCCGTTGGAGGCTCAAACGCGAATGACAAAAGAGACCATAACACACGGAGTGACAGAGAAACACAGACAGAGACCGAGACAGGCAGACAGACAGACAGACAGCTAGGCGAACGCTGTGCCCGTCCGTCGACGTGGCATTAGCCGCACGGACAGGCCCTAGTGCGCATGCGCGTCGACTGGAACGAGTTGAAAGGAGTTAGAGGAACGGGGCAGAATTTAGCAAGAAGATCACGGTCGAAACGAGACCCATGGGACGGAGCCCAGCCACTTATAGTATAAAATGATTCCACCCATGAATCATCCGGGCACAGAATTACTCGATAATGCCAGGCATCGAGGGAGCGACTCGTCCGAGGCGCCGTATCAGGCCCGGCCGGCACCACCAACACGGTCATCGACGGTCCCTCGTTCTGGGCCGTCCCACCGCCCGATGAACACAGAAAAAGCACCATAATCGGTCGCATCCGGGCATTGTCTGATTAGCTGATACGCAGACAGCACATGCAGATCGAGAGAGCGAGGGAGAGATTTACTACAACCCATATATTATACGCGTCGGCTCATCTCCCTATTCCAATACGTACACAAACCGCGGGCGAGAGAATCCACGCACCCGGTTATATTATTATGCGTGCCTATGTTTTTTACCCGACGAGAGAGAGAGTGTAGAAGCGGGTGAGCTTTCGACGCCGTCCGCTGTGTGTATGCGGCGACCTGCGAGCTCTCTAGTACTCTATAGTAAACGCGTTCGTTAATGTTGTTCCGCGTGGTTTTCGCAGACGGGTGGACGCGACCGGCCGCGGTCTCTGGAGCCCCGCGGGGTGTCGAGAGACCGTGAGGCGGCATGCGCTTATGCACTCCGGACGTTTCAATAATCGAGTATACAAGCCCACTCGCGTCAATTCAATCAAAACAATTTCCCCCATTCGCTAGATCACCATTAGCTCTCAAACGCCGTCAGCGCCGTCGAATTCCGCCCGCCGGCTGGCTCCGTATAGAGCCGGCGTTGTCATGGCGACGAACTTCTCGGATGACGTCATCGGATAGTCGAAGTTGACGTCATCGCAGAGCTGGAGGTCGCGTTTGAAGACTTAAGAGTTAAGACTGTTGTGCGAATTGTGAAGAACACTATTAAGTGACGTATGAATGGAAGTAATGACGTCATTTTCCGAAGTCTTAATTGTGACGTGGTGTAAATAACTGTCGAATGTGAGGAGAAGGAGAATTAAGGGACATTGTTGTGTTCTAGAATCTAGATAGTTGGTTTGGGGGAGAGATGTACGTGTTTCTGGATGTAAAGCAATGATTATAGATGCATAATTCATCATCATCGTCGTCGTCGTCATCGTCATCATCATCATCATCATCATCATCATCATCATTATCATCACCATCAGCAGCAGCAGCAGCATCGGTTCCTGACGCCAGCTTTGCTTCAAACATTGCATTCAGTGCATTGTGTGGAATTCGGTCAATTGGGACTCACTCTTTCTACATGTCCAAACCATCGGAGTCTTGACCACTGAATGTTTAAAGGCTATAAGGAATGGTATCTTCTCTGTCTTCTCTCCATTTTCTAGTTCTTTTTATCCCCACCATTTTCGCCATCTTTCTTTCTTTTTTCCCTTACTTTCTATATCTCAGTCAAGTTTGTTCTGTTTCTCTCTTCGTCTCCATCTCTGTCTTTTATTTATCTCTCTCTGCCTGTATATATCTGTCTCTGACTGTATGTATCTATCTCTTTCTGTCTGTCTCTCTGTCTGTCTCTCTGTCTGTCTGCCTGTCTCTTTGTCTGTCTCTCTCCTCTGCGTGTCTGTCTGTCTGTCTCTTTCTCTGTTTCCAGTATCTCATAGAGTCGGCCACTCAAGTTAATAGTCTGATTGTCGGTAAATCCTTGTTCGTGACGGTCGTCCATGGATAAATGAAGATTGGACGCGTGTTGTGTCGGCGAAGTGTGCGTTGGAAGAGTGACATGGATATATAGGTGATGCATTTCTGTGAATTGGTGCCATATGGCTTCGGTCTGCCATAGCGTGTGTACGAGATGCGAATGGACATCGTATGCAGTCCACTGTATAGCAGTGCCACTCAAACTCTGGTCCGTGAGTGATTGGTTACCGGAATGGTAACCGGAATCGCACTGCAAATTTGATAGTAGGCATGGGCGTCCGCAGGAATTTTTCTAGGAGGTGCAAACATTTCTAGGTGGGGACAAAAATTTTTTAGGGGGAGCAAAATGTTGTTTTTGCATGGAATACAGGATTAGCTGACTTACCTAAATAACTTATAAGTAACTAAGTGTGTTTTATCATCGAAAACCTTGTTGGAACTGTTGGAAAATCATGATAATCAAAAGATTTCATTTTTGTAAAATATTTTCAAAATCCAGGGAGCAAATGCCCCTTCCGGACGCCCATGATAGCAGGTCTACTCGATTAAAATTTTAAATTGTATTCACTGTGCAATAAAACATAAAATTGAGAACACGACACATTGTTTATACATGCATGAATACTGATAAACCGTTTAAACATGTAACAGTAGTAAAAAAAATAGTAGTTTTAATGAACGGTGACAATGGAATCCATTATGGAATTGAAATGTTGAAAGGCGCTGTCCGTAGAAATGCTCACAAAACAATTACCGGTCCACAACAAGAAAGTTTGAGAAGCACTGCGCTATCTATAGGACACTGGCGCTATGGTCTGAGTACACAGCAGTTTGTTAACATCTGCATTCTGCAGTATAATTATTTGAGTTGGCTTATAAGACTTTGCCTGTAAAGTAATATGAAATGGGTATGTGAGCGTGTTGCGGATATAAATTAAGGTTTCAGTAGGCCTAACGGCTGTGGAGATATGTAGGCCTAGTTTTAGTGAGGTAATATCCATTGGCTAACAATACCTATAACTGTAAGGGTCGTTGATTTGGTTTCGTATATGGACTACGATTGACAAAACCTTTATCAGCGTGTGTTAGTAGAGCTACTATATGCAAATATTTAGAGACATAAGTAAGTATGCAGTGTCTAGGTGTATGCATCTAAATTGGTAAGAGGTGCTGTAAGTTGTAACAATTGGCCATCGATGTCGTCCGGAACGATTTCTAAGTTGATTTTGGAGTATGAAGTTCTTTCTATATATTCGAGATGTCTAGATGACATTACTGCCATCTTATCCGTTTCGTATAGCTGCTTGCAAGTCTTGCCACTGCAGTCTCGTTATTTAATATTCAGATTACGAAGTCATCTTTCTATACGCCTGTCTGTCCGTCTGTCTGTCTGTGTGTTTGTGTGTATGTATGTATGTATGTCTGTTGTCTGTCTTTCTGTCTCTCTGCTTCCCTCGATCTCTTAGTCGGCTCTAAAATCTTGGGCGTTGTGTTACTCTTTATTGCCCTCCCCTTCACACAATTGATGATCGTCTGTCTGTTAGTCTTTCTCTTTTCCCTTCTACCTGTCGCTCTTTCTCTTTATCTGTCGCTCTTTCTGCTTCACACAATAGAGAGTTTCTCCATATATGTCGTTGCGTCTGTATCTCTGTATCTGTCAGTGCCATCCTGCCACCGTCTCTCTCTCTTTCTTTGACTCTTTGTCTCTCTGTCTCTTTCTCTGTCCGCCTGTCTCTCTTTCTCACGGAATGGAGAAATTTCGTCGAGCCGCCTAATGTGCCTGGTACACGGAAATAGGATTAACCTTGCCATGGCACCGTCCTTCACTTTCCATGGTTAATGCATGCGACACAATAACTGTCCGGGCGTCGGCTGATGAAGCTTCTGCTGCTGCATGTTACTGATGCTGATGGTGGGTAGCATCCATGGTACCAGCTGCATATTGCCAGGCGCATGTGTGGTCCTGCGGCAGGTGAGCTGCATAATTGCCCATGCATAGATATGGCACCCAACGCTTTACGACCGACTTGCAGATTCAATTTGACGGCTCTGCGGCTATTTGCAAATCTCTATCCATGCCACAGAAGTCAACATGCACACGTATATGCACGCATATCCGCACACAAACACTCACACATACATGTGCATACAATTCTTCTATTCTTCTTTATGCCTTCATTGTTATCTTCTTTCCTTTATCGTTTCTTACATCTAGCCACATATGCTTCCAATAATCAATACATCAATCTATCCATTTATCTATTCAGCCACCCATCCACCCACTCACTCATCTATCCATCTAT
The DNA here is from genome assembly GCA_963556255.1 of Allolobophora icterica. NCBI lineage: Eukaryota > Metazoa > Annelida > Clitellata > Crassiclitellata > Lumbricidae > Allolobophora > Allolobophora icterica. Next base: position 14,106,453 of record OY744605.1, on the reverse strand, counting down.
CCGTCCATCCATCCATTTATCCGTCCATCCATTTATCCGTCAATCCATCCATCCATCTATCTATCCATCCATTCATCCATCCATCCATCCGTCCGTCCATCCATCCATCCATCCATCCATCCATCCATCCATCCATCCATCCATCCATCCATCCATCCATCCATCCATCCATCCATCCATCCATCCATCCATCCATCCATCCATCCATCCACCCACTCATCTATCCTTCCATCCATTTATCCCTCCATTTATCCATCCATCCATCTATCCACCATCATCCACCCACTCACTCATCTATCCATCCATCCATTGATCCATCCACCCACCCACCCACCCACCCACCCATCTATCCATCCACTCATCTATCCATCCACTCATCTATCCATCCATCCACCGACCCATCCATCCATTTATCCACCCACCCATCCATCCACCCATCCATTCACCCAATCCATCCTTCCGTCGTTCTTTGACCCAACGCCCTGTCACACGCGCCCTCGCCCTTTCAAATTCGATAACCGTTCCAGCTCCACGTCGTCGCAACCTGAACGATAAAGATGGCCGCCGACTCTCCTCCCAACCGCTGCTGCTGCTGCGGCAGAGTCTGCCCATCCGACCACGACGGGTGATGTATAGCTGTAGACGTCCGACTGCCTTTGTAGAGCAGCAGCAGCAGCAGCAGCAGCAGCAGCAGCAGCAGCAGCAGCAGCGAGCGATCCATAGTCTTAACCTGACCCCCTTCTGTAACGGTCGCTCGTAATCTGACCTGGTCACGTGTCGACAAACAGAGGGCGATGTAGACGGTCACGAGGACTGCGCTGGTCAGCTATCAATAATGCGCTGCTGACCAGCGGTCATTCGTGGTCAGTGTCCGACAACGACGCGGGGCTCGACACTCGTTTAAACTTTGACCCTGACGTCATCGGCGGAACCGCCAGGCTCCGAGTCCACAAGTAATGATGGTACGGAGGCTGAGGACGAGTGATGACATTGATAACAATGACGACGATTGTAACAATTACGGTGATGATTGTGAGAGTGGTGACGGTTGTGGTAGTGGTGATGATCATTAAAGTGGTGGAAGTGATGATGATGATGATGATGATGATGATGATGATGATGATGATGATGATGATGATGATGATGATGATGATAATAGTGGTGCGGGTGGTGATGGTAGTGGGGTGGTGGTTGTGATGATGGCAGATATGGTGAGAAGGAGGAGGGAGACGATGATGTTGGTGGTAAGGATAATAATGGTGATAATCATTGTTATAGAGTGGTTGTTGTTAGGATTATCATTATAGTTGTGGTGATGATATGATGTTGATGATTATGGTGGTGATACCGACGACGACTCTGATATATCACTATATAGTGATGAATATTGTAATATATATGGTCGCGATGATGGTTATGATGATGATTGTGATGGCGACGTTGTTGTTGATGATGATGGTGGTGGTGATGATGATGGTGATAATAGGAGTGTGTTGAAACTGACGATGCTATGGCTTTAGTTTCACTCTTACTGAAAGAAGTTTACGATATTGGCTGTATCGCGCTCAACAAAATTGTTTGCAAGGTGTTATAGAAGACCTATTAATGCTGTTTAGAAGTAGTTTACCAGTGTTTACTGTCAGTGCTGTTAACGTCTCCGCCTTACCTTGCCTTAGTTAGAGCGCACGGCCTGTAACGCGAAGTGTACGGGTTCGAGCCTCGACCAAGGCAGTTGCTGTGTATAGGGACCTTGAGCAAGTCCTTCACTCACAATAATTGCTCAGCGCCATCGATGTTCTGTCGTATGGTCGTGTGCACTTCTGAACTTTAGTAAGAGGGCAAAATCAAAATACAGTTGTACTGTACTGAACACATGAGTGAAATCTTGACATTTTCATGCATAAATTTGCAGAATATTGTGTGATAAAACCCAGTGCAAAGAATTTAGTGTCGAAGAACTCTCCGTGTTGAAAGAGAAAGCTCATAACGTTGAGTTGGTGCATGACTTTGTGTCCATAATTATAGCTTAGGATTTTCTCTTTAACGATCTTAGCCTAACTTCATATGCGGATGTATTTGGAAATTTGTTTAAGCGTTTTGATAAGTGGCGAAATTCATGTGGAAATTCTGTCTTTGATGGAAGGGAGTCTGAACCAATTAGGTGTATCTGCAGTAGGTGATATATTCTTAACCAGTTAGACAAAAGATTGAGTTAGGGAATGAAAGAAATGTATGTGAAAATGTATCTTCAGTGCGAGTTGGTGTGAACCACTGGGAGGAGTCGTTCCCCTTACCCTTAGAAACACCACCCTCTCTGTTGTTAGGATAGGATTTATACGTTGAACGGGCCTCAGCGCAGATTCCGATGTCTTTGGAGGTTCTCAGAAGACGCACACATTCTGCGGAGTTTCGCATCGATCGTAAATAAGTTTGGGGTTAATCCGCCTGTGTTTCGACCGCAGTTGCCATAGCAACGGTCGTTGATGCTGTGAGTGCTCCGAGCGAATGGGATGAGGAAGAGGAGGAGGAGGAGGAGGAGGAGGAGGAAGAATTTCGACGTATGTGTCCCGGAAAGGGAATCTCTCGCTTTGCATATCTCGTCGCTCGGCTGTCCAGCCCAATGAACTATGTCAATTGAACGGACCCTACGCTGGCCCAGACACTCCCGACCTCTGACCGCCAGACCACCACCGTCGACGCCCTGAAATAATGCCATCAACTCGGCCCTGCCCCGGGGACGAAGGGCGGCCGCCCGGTCAGCGGTCGGACGGTCGACCTCCCGGCCGATGCGACCGGGGCAGCGTGGAGCGCTGACGGGGCGAGACCGGACCCGATAAATGATTCGTGCAACGGGGAGTTACCGCTCGCGATAACTTATCGTCCAGTTCATTTATCCTGTTCGACTTGGAAGACCTTTCCAATTCTCAGCGGCAATCATCGTCTTTATGGAGGCGTTCGATATGATGACGACGACGACGATGATGATGATGATTATATGGAAGGAGTCGGTGTGACGTCTCTTCTTAGTCTCCTTGCGTCTCTCTTCTTGATTTCATTGGCACCAAACGCCAAAGGGAAAGGCCTCTGGGACAACAACGCCAGCCATATACATGTGCGTGGCTGGGACACGCTGTCCGATCGAAGTGGTTATACCACTTATGGTAATTCGCATGCAGGCGGCCGACAGATGGTCGTCTATGACAGATGGTATAATCTAGACGATAGTCGTCAGGTTGACATCGTTGTAGAGACGTCATAAAGAGCGATGCCTTGTGTTGAGCTGGGTCGTTGCGATCTTTAACTAGCATTGCACAATAGCGCAGGACACGTCGTTTCCACCATGCTTATCCAAGGAAACGTACTTTATGCTTCTCCGACCATAATAGTAGTAGTGTCATTTCTTCTATCCCTCTATCCCATTGACCTGCTTTCTACTTCTTACTACTTACCTTCTACCTATTACTACTTACCTTCTACCTCTTACCTTCTACCCATTACTACTTACCTTCTACCTCTTACTACTTACCTTCTACCTCTCACTACTTACCTTCTACCTCTCACTACTTACCTTCTACCTCTCACTACTTACCTTCCACCTCTTACTACTTACCCAACAACTTCTGCCTATTAATATACTTACATTCGACCTACTCCTACTTACTTTCCGCCTCCTACTGCTTACCTTCCACCTCTTACTAATTACCTTCTACCTATTACTACGTATATATACATTCTACCTATTACTACTTATACCTTCTACCTATTACTACTTACCTTCTACCTCTTACCACTTACCTTCTACCTCTTACTACTTACCTTCTACCTCTTACCACTTACCTTCTACCTCTTACTACTTACCTTTTACCTCTTACTGCTTACCTTCTACCTCTTACTACTTGGCTGAACTCGTCGACACATGGCGCGTCAGAATTTAACAGTGAACTGCAGACGATTAAACCCTATTGTATATGAGTGGGTTGCACAGTCACTTCAAATATATAATCAAAAATATAATATGTACATATTCTGACATGTAAATTACACATAGATACACTGACACGCGCATAATTAGACATATATACGCATCTAGATAGAAGGATACAGGCTGAAAGGAAGGAAATTATACGGATACCTCTCAGGTTACGCATCATGGAGCAGTTACGCAACGCCCGGTTCTGGAAATAGACACGGCAGGGTTTGCAATCATTACGAATTATAGGCTATCAGCGATATGTATTGCAGCCAGTCCCAGTACGATTTCATTTAAGGAAAGCGGTGAATTGTGAGAGAGTATACTGGGTTTGTTCTGTTTCAACCGCTGGGTTTCTTGAATACAAGATCATTTCGCTTAACTGAGTTGCGTAACAGTCTGAGGAAAGTGGGTTTCGTTTTCTTCCGACTCCCTCCCGAACCACCCCTTCCAAAGCGATACCCCGCCGGTATACGGCGGTGCGTAGAGTTACCCTCCCTCTTAGAATCGATTCAGCTTTGATGGGATCGATATATGGGTCGCGTCAGAAGTCCCCCAACTCTATCGGATGTAAATTATGGGTCTTGCCCGCCGGGTGTCCAACCCCTACGTCTGTCTATTCTCTGTTTATACGGAGCAGCTATTAAATGTCTATAATGGTAAAGACGCCCGGCTGTGTCGTTTTCGCCCGTCATGTATTATGCAATCGACTCTGCTTGGTTCTGAATATTTATAGTTGGTGTGGATAGAGTTCGCGCCAAACGTGTCATCGATGGATTCGGTCGTGTTATGAAGCTGTTGGGTTCCGGTGTTGTTTGTACACCTTGGCTCCACTCGCTAGCTCACTCACTCGCTCGTTTACTCACTTACTTATGCACTCTCACTCGCTCACTCTATCGCTCGCTCACTCTATCGCTCACTCACTCACGAGCGAACAAACTCACGCACGTAGTCATTCTTTCACTCACTCTCTCGCTCGCTCACTCATTCGCCCAATCACTCGTTCACCCAAACCCACCTACCCACACTCACTCACTCACTCACTCACTCACTCACTCACTCACTCACTCACTCACTCACTCACTCACTCACTCACTCACTCACTCACTCACTCACTCACTCACTCACTCACTCACTCACTCACTCACTCACACACACTCCGCTCGCTCGCTCACTCATTTACTCATTCACTCACTCACTCAGATGCAGAACCAGGCAGAATGGTAAGAGGAAGAGCCTTAGGCGGTGTTGAAGATGAACACGAGTTTGGGAGTGACATGACAGGTAAAAAGAAGTAAATGTAAAGGATGTGAGTAAATGGATTTGGAAAAGGTAAAGGAGGAGGAAGATAAGGAGGAGAAAGAGGAGAAGCAGGAAGAATGTGAAGAGGAGATTTAGAGGGGAACAGTAGGAATAGAAAAAAGACTAGCATCAAAGAGTGTGAGAAGAGGTTAAAGGAGTAGGCCTATATATGGACAGTTAAAGAAGTGGAAAAGTAAGGGAATGAAGAACAGGTGGAGGAGGAATAGGGAAAGCAATTGGAAAACGAATTCGAGGAGGAATGGGAAGAGGAATTGGAGGATGAAGTAGAGGAGGAATGAGAAGAATTGGAGGAGGAATTGGAAGAGGAATGAGAAGAGGAATTGGAGGATGAATGAGAAGAGGAATTGGAGGATGAATGAGAAGAGGAATGAGAAGAGGAATTGGACGATGAATTGGAAGAGGAATTTCGAAGAGGAATTGGAGGATGTATTAGGATAGTAATTGGAAGAGGAATTGGAGGAGGAATTAGATTGGGAACGAGAAGAGGAATTGCAGGAGGATTTGGAAGAGGAATTGGAGGACGAGTTAGAAGAGGAATGAGAAAGAGAAATCGAAAGACGATTTAGAAGAGGAATGGGAAGAGGAACCGGAAGAAGAGGAGGCAGAGGGTAGAGGGGTGAGGGTAGAGGAGTGTTTCCTCTTGCGATGGCCACAGTCAGAGCGGGTCGTCGGTCAATGCAGGTGAAACTAATTATGAGCTCCGTTCTCTCGTCGTATTCATTTACACCGATCCAGTACGATTGGGACTGGTGCTGCTTCCACTTATCCTCCATCTCCAGTGACTGCTCCAGCTACCCTCCCTCTTCTCATCCACCTTCCCTCTTATTCCCCCACAAGCCACCACAGACAGACGGACGAGCCACGTCCTACCACCTCCACCATCACCACCATCACCACTTCGACCACCAAACTAAACCGGTATGAAGCCAAATCGGAACCTGGTCGAAACCCATGAATGAGGGCCCCATTCGTATAGCAACTACCATGTCCAATACATTACGTATGTATGTATGTATGTATGTATGTATGTATGTATGTATGTATGTATGTATGTATGTATGTATGTATGTATGTATGTATGTATGTATGTATGTATGTATGTATGTATGTATGTATGTATGTATGTATGTATGTAGGTATTAAAGGATTGATTGATTGATTGATTGATTGATGTATATTGTGTAATGTATGTATATATGCATGTATGTATTTATGTATGTATGTACTTACTTTCCATATAGCGCCTTTTTGGGTACCTTACAATAAATGGACTTCGTTGATTCTTCCGTTTGAGGTCTGTGCTTTGTAATGTATTGTGATTGGTTCACGTGACCTGCAACTTTTTTGCCGTCAAATTCAGCTTTTGTCATAAATACAACTACATTGGTAGAGACTGATTGAGCGATGCGTTGGCAACTATGCTCTCATGATTTATTAGAATATTGTTCCTATCAAATTTTGAAATTAAAATTTACTACGAGATTTGTAAGTTGCCTGAACCTTGAACCTTGACCTGGAACCGATTTTAACCTCAGCTGCCTATCGAGTTTGTTTTGACTGAGCGTCTGTGAATTTGGGGGTTCCCTCGAGTTACCTATTTCTCGGGCGCTGTATAAATCTCGAGATGATGATCAGTGCTATAGTATTCCTTAAAATTCGTCTCATTACGGTGTGTCGAAAGTGAGTGCCATAGGAACCGATTTCGCACGGGGACCGTTTTGGCACAGGAACCGATTTCGCACCACGCCGGCCATCTGATCTAATTCGATGCCCGTCGTTTCCTCACTTTCATCCGCCCACCCCTCCAATTCCACCCATCCTTCCCTCCTTCCTTTATTCCTTCCTTCCTCCCTCGCACTCGTCTCAACGTGTTTACGATGAATGATGATAGGATGACGAAGTGAAGTCGTTGGAGCCATTACTCAATGACTGCACCCAACCGCCCTTCCTTCATCTCCTTCATCGTTCGTCAGCCTCCGTACCCGATGCTCAGTCGCCGCAGCCATCAGACATCTATCGATGCTACACTGAGTGATGATGACCAACCTATATATATATATATACATGCATACATATACAAATATATATATCAATAAATATATATATACACATATACACGTGCATATATATATACAGATAGACTTATTTACATGTATATTTATTAATCTATGCACATATTTGAATAAGAGTATACGTACATACACATATACACGTGTACACACACACACACACACACACACACACACACGCACACGCACACGCACACGCACACGCACACGCACACGCACACGCACACGCACACGCACACACGCACACACGCACACACACGCACACACACACACTCACACACCTATATAGGTGTGTGTGTGTGTGTGTTTGTGTGTGTACACCTATTCTCTTCTAATCGTTATTCTCTTCCTATGTATTGTATTATTCTCCTATACACATAATTCTCTACGTACATATATATACACCATATTTTAATAAATACATATATATATAGTTGTGTATGTGTGTAAAAGAAGCAGGTAGTATGTATGAAGAATCTCAAGATATGTATATAGTTGTGTATACATAATATGTATTATATATATATATATAGTTCTATGGACGAAACCTTATATATATACATATATATATATAATTTAGAACGCGTTTGAGTAGTCTATATATTAGGCCTAGTGGACTTCTGTATGTATATATTTATATGAATGAGCTGATGGTGGCCAGCGCTGTTGGATATGTATAAATATATATTCGGTAGTTGAGACGGTGTTGATGGGATCTTTCGCCAGTGGGCCAAGGGAATTCCAGACTGGACGACTGAGCTGGCGCCTATCTCGTAGGTAAACAAAGACTCCTAATAAGTTCGCTCAGTTCGTTGACTTACTTACCTACTCAATTATTCACTTACTCGAACCGGCCTCTTCGCGTTACTGGCCATGCCGTAGGCCACCGTGCAAGTGTTTACTTGTATCTAACGCTGTCTGTGTAACAGTGTGTTTAAAAGTGCGATTATATAGCAGTTGGTTAATATAGAATATACTTACTTACTTAGGGCCTACTTATTTACTTATTTAAGTGCTTTCTGGTTTACTAACTTTCCTGGCTTACTTGCTTACTTGCATCCCTATTTAAGTAATTATTCGTTACTTAACTCTTATTTGTTTAGCTATTTATCTACCTCTGTTAAGTTACTAACTTACCTCAGTACTTAATTTTTTTATCTTTAGATTTTGTTTTATTCTTATGCTCCAAGGAAATGGCCCACGCTGGCACGTACTCGCATACACGTTTCCTAATGCTCTGGCGTTGGTCAGTAATTACACAAGTGATGTTTGTATTTTTTGTCCACATGCGGTTTGAATAAGTTAAGGAGTGCTTTGCAGGCTTCAGGTGATACCCCTATTTCTAATTTAGAGGGCTTCTAACCTTTTGAAGTGTGCGGAACACATAGGGAGCTTATAAAGGATAGCACTCTCATTAGCTACTCTCTCCTTTGAACGGAATCTACAGCTGACAACGGGGGTAGGGCAGGCTGTTCGTGCGTGTTATTGTCTTTTGTTCCGCCTCCCCCAAACTCTTTCACCCTCCCAGGTCTTACACACCCCGTCTAATTTGACTTTAATTAATTGCTTAGAAAATGTCCTTTTCCACCAACCATCTTTCGCGTCTCCCTTGCAATCTTATCGCCAGGGTTTTATACGAGTTTAATCGGAGTCAAATTGGCCGACTAAGTCAACACACCCCGTAACGGATAGGGGCGGCTTCAAGGCCCCGTGGGGGTAGGACCGGCGTTTGACAGACCCCGTCCGAGATAAGGTATGAAGGGTCGGACCGAGGGGCCTCCCACCGGCGTGACGTATTCTATCAAACGAAAGCGACATCTGGAAAAGTGATATGAGTCGTTCCGTTACGCTAACGAAGCGACGCTAGGGAAAGGGAGACTGGAGTCTTTGAGAGGGATGATAAGTTTAGGATTAGGAAGAGGAGGAGATGGTAAGGTGGGGAAAGAGGGTTTGGGTTGTAGGATAGGAGAGGTGTAGGGGTGAAGGGTTTTCAACACGGTTTGATTGGCAGTGGGGCTACAGGTAATCGAATTGACGTCTGCATACTTTACGCGTCGTTCAAGTCTAGTGGTTAGCGTGATGGAATGTCGAACGAGAGGTTTGGGTTGAAATCCCCGCTGGGACAGAAATGTGTTTCGAGATTTCTGCTTCACATGTGCCCCTAGCCAACTCAGCTATAATAAATACAATGACTGCACACTGCTGGTGAGAATGTCAGACGTCGAGGAGAAGATTGGCCACCCGTCTTCATATATAAGCAGACCACAATCACTTGAAAACTGATTTTTTTCGCATGGGTTTGACAATAGCCTATGAGTAGGTATCCCAGAGAGGCGCTGTATAATTGCTCTGAGTGTGTGCAATGAATCTGAATAATAATATAGCGCTTATTGAATTCTATCTTAGAAACTAAGCTATCTTAGATACTATCATACTAAGCTACTGTCATTCGACATAATTATGTAAAATGGTGCTTTCTGATTGTTTCAAGATGAGCCTAAAGTAATTATTTAATTGTTTCTGGAACACTTGGAATGAAACTTCGGATGTCTGCGCTGTTCGCTTTTTATCACTGTTTATGTCTTCTCGTTGATTTTGCCGTTTCTCTCTTCAGAGTTCAGACATCTTGGTACTCGTTTCTGATACCGCTTCAGATGTTGCCGTTCGTAATTTGATTAATTAGTGATTAATTGATTTGTTGAAGATTGATTGATTGAAGACTAATTGACGGTTTCGTTGTTTCACTGTTAGGATGAATGATTCACTGGTTGGTTAGTTAGTTGAATGGTCGATATTGAATAATTAATTAATTCTTTAATTAATTTATCTCTAGTAGCATGTCCACTGAGCGCAATCGGCAGCATCAGCCAGCCAGCCTCTGTCTGACCATCTTCGTCCCCAGCAACATCCTTAGCAACAGCAACCGTGGCAGCATCCTTAACTAAATCTCTAGCAACAGCATCCTTGGCAACACCTTAGCAACATCCTTAGCATCAGCATCCCCCTTAGCAACATCCTTAGCAACATCCTTAGCATCAGCAGCAGTCGCTCAGCCATGACGAATGCATTGACGCAATTCGCAGTAGTCGTCGGTGAAGGAATCTGTTGAGGCGCTGGACGACTGCTGTCAGTGCTGTGGCTGATATACTGATGCTAAGGATGATGATGATGATGCTAAGACTGATGCTGAGACTGATACTAAGGCTGCTGATGTTGGTGAACCATGGTACGGAAGGAAGTGGCTGTATGGGACGCGTACGTGTGGCGATGGGAGCATGCAGCTTATCTTTAAACAGCATACAGCTTCTTCTTTCCTGTTCGTCCTTCTTTTGACTGCCTGTCTGTCTGTGTGGCTGTCTGCGTGTATGTCTGTCTGCGTGTATGTCTGCATGTTTGTATGTCTGCCTATGTCCCTATATGTCTGTCTGCCTGTGTCCCTGTCTGTCTGTATGCCTGCGTCTCTGTCTTTCTGTCTACCTGTCTGCCTGTGTGTGTGTGTGTCTGCATGTCTGTCTGTCTGTATGTATATATATATCTGTCTGTATATAGATATATTATGTATGTCTGTCTGTATGTCTACCTGCATGTATATCTTTGTGTCTTTGTTTGCATGTAAGTGTTGCTGGTCGTTTTGTTTGTCTAGTATAGTGTTGGCGTCTTGTTAGTCTGTCTCCGTTTGTCTGAGGTAGGGAGACATGGCGCCAGATGTCAGTGTTCGTAGATCAGATGTCTGTCTGTCTGTTCCATTCTATCCTCTTCCGTCGTCTATCGTTTCCTCTCTTTATAACTGTATCTGTATCTGTATCAGTTCTATTCTCTCTTCACCGATATCGACTTCTATTACTTTTTCCACAACTCTCGCTCTCTCTGTCTGTCTGTCTCTCTATCTGTCTGTCTCTATTTCCACCATTTCCATCCTCAGCAGCAGCCATCTCCGCCCAGTCTCTTCCCGTCTGTATGTCTCTTTAGTTGCATCAATTACCCTCTGTCTGTATGGTTTTTCGTATCTTTTGTCTCTCTCTGTCTGACTCTCTCTCTCTCTCTCTCTCTCTCTCTCTCTCTCTCTCTCTCTCTCTCTCTCTCTCTCTCTCTCTCTCTCTCTCTCTCTCTCTCTCTCTCTCTCTCTCTCTCTCTCACTCTCTCTCTCTCTCTTTCTCTCTCTCTCTGTCTGCCTCTGTCCCTGGGGTCTCGTCATCGTCTGCCTGTATCCTAAGACTGCATCCTACGGAGGCTGTCGTCGGTCGGGACCCATCTTTGGTGCGTCTGTCCTAATGGAATTTGTCACTCGAGCACCGACTCCTTCTCTCCAAAGGCGGTAACTGACCAAACAACGTTAGACAGCCAATGGTCGGATACGCCAGGTCATCGGCGACCGTGCCGTAATTCGCGCCATTTAATGCGACTTCCACCACCACCAGCAGCAGCAACATTCGAAGCATCCTCATCAGTTGTGTCTTCGATGCATGGCACTGGGAGTTCTATTGGCAAGCATTGTATCCCGATGTATGTCTTTGAGTTTGTGACTCTCCCACTGCTTTTGTCTGTACGTCTGTGTGTACGACTCTGTGAGACTGCCTGCATGTTTGCCTATGCGCGTGTTTATGCCTGTCTGTCTTTCTCTGTCTGTCTGTATGTCTCTGTCTGTCTGTCTGTATTTGTCTGTGTGTCTGTGTGCCTGTCTGTCCACCTGTTTCTATTCGGTATCTTTCTGTTAATGTGAAACTGCTATGGCTTGTTCTTCGTTGTGTTACTGTATGTGTCGTTGCGTCCTTCTGCCTCTGTTTGTGCGATCATGTTTGTGTCTCTACCTTTGTGGTTCTGACTATGTGTGCCTGTATATGTCTGCCTATGAGTTGCTTTGTGGGTTTTAATATGTCTAACTGTGAAATTGTATATCTGTCTGTGAATCTATGCATGTGCCTTCACCTCGCTCTGCTTTCCTCTGCGTGCGCCTATGTGTATCCATTTCTGCATGTCTATTTGCCTCTGTGTGTCTGTATGTATGCCTCTGACTCTGTGTATGTTTTGCTGCGTCAATCTCTTTTCATTTCAACTGTTCTTGTGCGTCTGTATGTTTGTTTGCCTGTCTGCCTGTGCGCGTATTTCTGCTTGTCTGTCTGTCTGTCTCTCTGTCTGTCTGCCTATATGCTCCATCTAATGCTATTCAGTCTCTTTCAGTTACTTCGCGTCGTCCAGTCTCTCCCTATAGCGATACGTGCGTCTGCCCTAGTCTGTATGTCTCCCTATGTCCGCATGTGTCTTTGCATATATCTGCTTGTCCCTGGTGTGCGGCTGCGAGTGTATTAAGGAGACTCGTGGAAGAAGCGAAAGCCGTATGGAGGTCAGCTGGGAAAAGTTACGCGATAACTGACCGATCATTGAGCGAATTAGGACGGGAGCATCCGCCCGGGATTGTCACGGGTCTCTGGACAATCCCCGTCCATCCTTCCACCAGTCCGCATCCCAGTTCTCCTGCTGCTGCTGCTGCTGCTGATGGCCTTATCGTGTGGCGCCCTCTATCCCCGGAAGGAATAGTCACGGAGCAATCGTCGGCCGCGGTCTCCAATTTTATCCATTTTCTTCTATGTCGATATTTTTCAAATCTATTCGGATGGGTTATTGTATTAGCTATGTGATTTGGGCGCTCTGGGCTCTGTGGTAATGACCGGTCCTGAGTTTGAGGATGTGGGGGAAGGATGGAGAGGGGGTGATATATGGAAGGGAAGAGGTTTTTGAATGCAGGGATTCTGGTGTTTTTGGAGTCAACGGGGTCGGAGTCTTTGATTTTTTATTGTCTCTCCATTAGGTAAAGCGATTCTTCTCGCGGATATTTATTGTGTTACGTATTTTCGTATTGCATTGTATGACATTGCATTGTCTTGTATTTATTGCATTGTATGGTATTGTATTGTATGGTTTTGCATTGTATCATTTTGTATTGGATGACATTGTGTTGCCTTGTATTTTATTTATAGTAGTTTACTACACCTAGTGGTTTACTTCATTTTGTTATCTTTCAGTTGGAGACAGTGTCCGATTATTTATGAAGTCCATTTCAGTTAATAACATTTCTACATTTAAACAATTGTTGGCTCGACTTCGTTCACATAATCCGGATTGCCCAACCTCTAAACTAAAGCCATCTATTGCATCCTCCTTCGTATGAATCTACAGTATCAGCTGCATTAACAGCCTCCGTTGTCATAGCATCGCCTGTTCGATGCGTGCAGCATCCCCAGCACGCACTCGGGATACTGCCACTATCCGTACGTGCGCCCTGCTCTCCGACTTGTCCATCTGGATCACGGTTCACATTTTCTTCCAGGCGACTCGAGTAATCGTTTCGGTCCTTCTAATTGCCACCCAGCTCGAAATGTTCCCGTTGCCTATCTCACTGACCGATATCTGGCCTAATTAGACCGGTCAGGTCATTTCGTTCCCGGCTCGTTATCAACTGCCCTCCTCTCGTTGACCGCTCGCGGCTGCCCCGTCCGAACGACCAGCGCAGTCCGGTCGGGGGAGGAATTTCTTCGGCCCCAATCGAAGTCCTAATCCGAAGATGTACGAGCGAACGCCAGTTATATTTCACATTAACGACGATATATAGTAATTAAACTGTTCTGCCGACGACTTTCGTTCAATCCTTTTGCCCGTTTCACCGATCGGAGGATGTGTCATTGTGGTCGCTCGCCTTCGATTGCAATTCCTGCAATGGATGTGGTCGCTCGCTGCAGACTGAGGCCGGACGAGATACGGCGACAGATGCTACGGATGGTGGTGGTGATGGTGGTGGAGGTCGTGTGTGTATTGTGTAGGCCGTTTCTTTGTTTAGAACTGTTTAATTGTCATTTCGTTCCCGGCTCTTTAGAACTGTTTAATTGTTAAGTCCTTGGATGAAAATTCCATACATCCATCAGTGTATCCATGTATATCCATCCATCAGTGGATCCCGATCCGTCCGTCCATCTATCCATCCATCCATCCATCCATCCATCCATCCATCCATCCATCCATACATCCATTCATCCGTCCGTCCGTCCGTCCGTCCGTCCGTCCATCCATCTTTCCATCCATCCATCCATCCATCCATCCATCCATCCATCCATCCATCCATCCATCCATCCATCCATCCATCCATCCATCCATCCATCCATCCATCCATCCATCCATCCATCCATCTTTCCATTATTCCATCCATCCATCAGTGTATCCATGTGTTCATCCATCCATCCATCCTCCCTCCCTACGTACCTAAAGAATACTACTGAAAATGCGTGTTCTCGATTATCATAGACATCTATGACTTACGTAATATATCCCAGGAAGACAACATATCATAAAGAGGCGTTCATATAGCACCACTCTCCGGTTCCTTATGTCTATTGCTGTTTCATTTCGTCCATGTATCCATATACACGCAAGCTTACGTATATATGCACTTACAATGCATTCATACATGTATTATTATAGGTGCATATACTTCATGCGATTGCTGTATATATACATATACATATACAATTATACATATACATCTATAAATTCTATATATGTATATGTATATATATATATGTATATATATATGTATATACATGTATATTCAGACATTTCAATGCAATTGAGAGCGGTTTGCATGTGTTCCATTTGACGTTCTATGAATCAAGACTGAATGGTATTTTATGGCTGTCCCCTTCTGCCGACTCCATGTCTCATTCCCACCCACCCACCCACCCACCCACCCACCCACCCACCCACCCACCCACCCACCCACCCACCCACCCACCCACCCACCCACCCACCCACCCACCCACCCACCCACCCACCCACCTATTCCTCTTCCTCTTCCTCTTCCTCTTCCTCCTTTCTTCCTCCCGTATCCATCCATCCATCGTGCCTCCTTTTCGTCCTTCTCCATCTCGTGCTCCCACTCTCCTCCTTCTCCTCCTGCTGTCTCCTCCTCTCGTGCTGGCTTTATCTCTGTCGTGCCCGTATTCATTTCTGCGTTTGTCGGGTAACTTCTTCGCCTGCTGGTAATTTTCTTTCGGACGGTCGGCCTTTCCCCGGTTTCTATCAGCACCGTTTATCGGGACTGTTACATCTGATACTAGGTCGGACCACTGCAGCGGTCGCCTTTATCTCCCGCGACCATTCTCCGCTGGTCATTGAAACCCAGATCGCGTGCTGCTGACCATCGTGTCCAGCAGATGACCACTGCTGCCTTTCCTCTTCTGTATGCCTCGATGTGTGTGTCTGTGTGTCTCGGGCGTTCGCTTTCTGTGTCAGTCTCTCTGTAGGACTGTGTTTTGTTTTGTAAGCCTTTTGTGGCTTTGTCTTTCACTCGCTTTCTCTTGCTTTCTCTCTCTTCTCTCTCTGTCTCTGTCTGTCTGTCTATGTCTGTCTGTTTGTCTGTCTCTATGTATCTATCTATCTATCGATCTATCTATCTCTCATTCTCTCGCTTTCTCTGTAAGTGGATCTTTCTCTGTCGCTGTCTCTACATCGTTCTTTGTTCCTCTGTCTCCTGCTGTGTGCGTCCCTTTGTCGCTGTTCCTCTAAGTTTATCATAGTTTTTCTATCTATTGTTGTCTTTCTATTTCTCTTCATGTCTGTCTTAGTGTCTGCCTCTTTGCCTCAGCATGTCTTTGTGTATGGGTCTATATTATGCAATCTGTATCGCTCTGTCAGTCTAGTCTGTCTGTCTGTCTGTCTGTCAATCTGTCTGTCTTTACGTTAGTCAGTCAATCAGTCTGTTTATTCACCTGTCTGTCTGTCTGACTTGTGAGTTAGTCAGTTAGTTAGTCTGTCTGTCTTTCAGTCTGTCTGTTTGTTTGCGAGTCAGTCAGTCAGTCAGTCAGTCAGTCAGTCAGTCAGTCAGTCAGTCAGTCAGTCAGTCAGTCAGTCAGTCAGTCAGTCAGTCACAGTCAGTCAGTCAGTCAGTCAGTCAGTCAGTCAGTCAGTCAGTCAGTCAGTCTTTCTGTATGTCTGTCAGTCTGTCTAATTGTCTGTCACTGTGTCTGTCTGTCTGTCTGTCTGTATGTCTGTCTGTCTATCTGTCTATCTGTCTTTCTGTCTCGCCAATGCAAGCGTTGTTCAGAACATCTGATCTGTTCTCTGTGGTTTCGGCTGCGTGTATTAAGACTCAGCAGGGTGCCGGATGGTTGCCCCATATCGGCAATAGCCTCCGGGTTACTCGGCTATCAGTGGCCATCCATTAGGACGTCAATGGTAACCCATTGAAGGCGAGCGCGTGGCGGAGACAAATGCTGTGGCGTTACCATGGTTACCTCTATTGTCAAGGAGGGGGAAATGCTATATGTATGCGAAGACACCTAGAAACATCGCTAATGTTGGTTCTAACGACTTCTAAGGCGTCTCATTCCATCGCAGAAATCGCCAACTCTCGGCCTATCAACACTACATCTGCGATTAAGTCGAAATTTTAGAGCATCCTCGCTACATAAAATCCTTTCCTCTTTTCCTCCATCCATCTGTCTTCGATCGATGTTCTCCTTCCATCCATTCTTCCATTCATCCATCCTTCCATCCCTCTGTCCATCTGTCCATCTGTCCATCTCTCGGTCTGTTCATTCATCCATTTTCCGCGCACTTGCCGTTTTAACCGCGTTTCCGTTTACAAAATCCGTAACACTCGACCTGAACGTGTCTCCCATCCGTCCACCTGCCTCCGCAACCCCTTCCAACCCCAGACGTTTCCCTCCTCCTCTGTCCTTCTCCCTCTCGGTCCCCCTCCTCCTCCTCCTCTTCCTCCTCTTCTTCCTCTTCCTCCGCCTCCTCCTCTTTGGCTCTGCTGCCAGGGTCGTTTCTGTAGCGCAAGTATTATACAAGCGCCGGTCGATTCAATGCCGGGTCTCGCCCGTCGTATTAAGGTTCGGGCTCCCGAGGGGACCGGCGTCGACGGCGCTCGCCGCCTGAGGCGCTCGGTGGGGCCGAGGTTGGCATCGACGGCGAGAGGCCCGTCGGGGCTGCGACTGCGGACGGTCGAAGCGACGACCTAAATAGCCCCCGGCCACCGACGAAGGTATGGTCCCCTTCGCACCCGATCAGGGAAGGGTGGAGGGAGGTGCGGTGAGGATGGAGGGATGAATGAATGAATGGATGAATGGAGTATTGGCGAATGAGTGAATGATGGAATAAATAGACGAAGGAATAAATGAATGAAGGTGGAAGAAAGGAAGGAAGGATGGATGGATGGTTGGATGGATGGATGGATGGATGGAGGGAGGGATGGATGATTGCATGGTTGGTTGGATGGATGGTTGCAGAGGGTTGGGTGGATGGATGGTTGGTTGGATGGATAGATGGAGGGAGGGATGGATGGTTGCATGGTTGGTTGGGTGGATGGATGGTTGGATGGATGAATAAATGGAATGATTGAACGAATTAGTGATGAATGAATGAATGAATGAATGAATGAATGAATGAATGAAGTGGTGGGTCGATGGTTCTATGGATGGATGGGTGTGTAGGTGGTTGGGTAGGTAGGTAGGTAGGTAGGTAGGTAGGTAGGTAGGTAGGTAGGTGTGAGTGTTGGGGTTGAGGGATGGAGACATGGTTAAAAATTACAGAGCGATTGCAGAATAGTTGTATGGGTGGACTTATGGAATTGGTGGCTGCATGGTTGGATTTATGGGATAGCAGGAATCGGATGGAGACAAACCCTAGCTCTGTTCAGGCCTATAAACAGCCTATATAAAGAACCTATTGCACAGGATGCAAGACGATTTAGAGCATCATCGCTACACAAGATCCTTTCCACTTTTCCTCCATTCATCTCTCTTCGATCAATTTACTCCATCCCTCCCTCCCTCCATCCATCCTTCTGTCCATTCATCCATTTTCCGCGCACTTGCCGTTTTTAGCGCGCATCCGTTTACAAAATCCATAACACTCGACCTGAACGTGTCTCTCATCCGTCCACCTGCCTCCACAACCACTTCCAAACCTTCACGTTTCAGTAGAAACCATTTTACTGCAGCCCAGCCATAATTCCAACCAATACTTTAACTGAAGTATACACATGCACGTTGCTCGACTCCATGTGACGTCATCCGTATTCTATCAATTCATCCTAACCCACCCAATTGAAATTTTGTTAAAGATTTCTGCTGCACCTGCACCTCCTAGCTAGTTCAGCTATGATGAGTACGCTGACTACACTGTCAGTGCCAAGGGAAGACGAGGCGACGAGAAAGAGGACTGGCCACCTGACATCATATGCCGAGGCTAAGAAAAATGAATTCGTTAACATCGTACCACGTGCACGGCTTCCTCTCAAGGCTAGCTTAAGGGATGCGCTTCTTGTTTTGTTCTTCGTCTTGTTCTTGTTCTTCGTCTTGTTCTTGTTCTTCTTGTTCTTCTTGTTCTTGTTCTTCTTGTTTTTGTTCTTCTTGTTCTTCTTCTTGTTCTTGCTCTTGTTCTTCTTGTTCTTCTTGTTCTTGTTCTTCTTGTTCTTGTTGTTGTTGTTGTTGTTGTTGTTGTTGTTGTTGTTGTTGTTGTTGTTCTTCTTCTTCTTCTTCTTCTTCTTCTTCTTCTTCTTCTTCGTTTTCGTCTTCGTCTTCGTCTTCGTCTCCTTCTACTCCTCATCACGGAAAGCGTTCCAACCGTACCACCAAAAAACAAAAAACTTACCCTACGCCGTGCGATATTTCCTTCTTGGCTGTTGGTCAACCCCCGCTAAGGTTGCAGAGGCTGCTCTTGAAGATACACAATCGGCATCAGTTACACGTCGGAGGACTGATGTCGGCCGTGGGGTGGGGGCGGCAGAGAGCGGCGGACGATGACAGACAGGCTGCGCGTATTTATATAGCGCCGACAACCGTCACAATCGTACATTCGTGCGTATTATTCGCGGGCGAAATGGGTGCGTTTGAAAATTTAATCGGATTCTCGGGGGAAATTGGGAAATATGAAAACAAAGGCTGCGGTCGGCAACATATGGCGACTGTGTGAAGAGGAGGATGAGGATGAAGATGATGAGGATGAGGACGATGATGTGTGAGTATACGGAGTGAAAGATAGAGATAGTCGTGGAGAGATGCAGAGAGTGGTGGACGAGGTTGGAGAGTGATGCAGGGAGAGAGATAGGGAGAGCGAGGGACAGGGACAGGCATATGCGGAGAAAATGGAAGTTGATAGGGGGTGGGGGTGAAACTATCATATTAGGGGGTGAAAGGAGAAGTAAAGGGAGTAGAAAAGGGAGGATTAGAGATGCTGCTGCTGATTATGATGATGATTATGATGATGATGATGATGATGATGTTGTTGATGATGATGATGATGATGATGATGTTGTTGATGATGATGATGATGATGATGATGATGATGATGATGATGATGATGATGATGATGATGACAACGTAGTTGTAGCTATAGATTGGGATAACTCATCCATCCATTCATCAGTGGAGCTGACGAAAGATGATACGGAGCGATGAAAAGGTTTATAGACAAGGGACAAGCAGTTCTCTGACCCGCTCCAGTTCATGACCGGACCTGCGCTGATGGACCGAGGGTGAAAGGCACCGACGGAGAAAGGGAGGGTGACGGAGAGAGAGAGAGAGAGAGAGAGAGAGAGAGAGAGAGAGAGAGAGAGAGAGAGAGAGAGAGAGAGAGAGAGAGAGAGAGAGAGAGAGAGAGAGAGAGAGAGAGAGAGAGGAGAGAGAGAGAGAGAGAGAGAGAGAGAGAGAGAGAGAGAGAGAGAGAGAGAGTCTCCAACGGACTGAGGGACGGAGATAAAGGCAGAAGACAGACAGAGAAAGACAAACAGACCGGAAAAGACAATGACAGAGTGATGCACTGGCGGGAGGGACTAACACAGCGAGAAAGACAATGACAGGAGGCCTGTCAGAGGGAAAGAGCGAGTCACAACAGAGGAAGGCAACAAGAGAGGGAGGGGACGGAGTGAGTGGGGGATGGATGGAGGAAGGGAGGGACTGTTGGAGGAGGAGGAGGAAGGACGGAATTATCAGTCAGCTTCCAGGACGATGGTGACTGCGTCCGTCATGTATCTATTATTGACCGAAGTCTCTGTTTGCAAACGAAATTAAACCGAATTTCGTTCCGACGAACGGATGAACGGAACGCCCAATGACAGTCGTCGATAGATGACGATTGTCATGTTGCGGGGAAAAAGCATATTGCGCCGCGATGGTGGGGGAGGGAAGAAATGGGGAAGTTGGTGTTGGGAATGAAACGATGATGCTGTGGAAGGGAAGAAATGGGGAATCTGTGGAGCAAGAAAGGAGGCATTTGTGTGGAGAAATAGTGAGAGTGTGGGGGTAAGCTGTGGGCAGTATGAGAATTGTAGAAAAAAGACTGGGGGGTTAGACCATGATTCATGTGGAGTTTGGGTGTGCAATGAAGGCTTAACTATGGGGTCCTAAGAAAGACTGGGGGGTTGAACCCCCCCAACCCCCCCCGACAATTCTCACCCTGGCTGTGGGAGAAGAAATGGGGAAGCTGTTGGAGGCGAAATTGGGAAGCTGTGGGGGAAGATATGGGGAAGCTGGTCCGAGAGATGAAATGATGATGCTGTGAGAGGGAAGAAATGGGGAAACTGTGGGAAAGAAATGAGGAAGTTGTGTGGAGAAATTGGAAGCTGTGGGAAAAGAAATGGGGGAAGCTGTTGGGGACGAAGTGGGAAAGTTGTGGAGGTGGGAAGAAGTGAAGAAGCTGTTCGAGGGAAGAAATGAGGAAGCTATGGGGAGAAATGGGGATGCTTTGGAGGATGCGGAAGCTATGGGGAAAGAAATGGGGTAGCTATGCGGAAGAAATGTGGAAAGAAATGGAGAAGCCGTGGGGCTACTGAGCGATGGGTAAAGGGAGGGAGATGTTTTTTTTATAGAGAGACACACAGAGACAGACAGAAGACAGACAAACAGACAGACAGACAGACAGACAGACAGACAGACAGAGACAAAAACAGAGAAATTAGATTTGTATATAGAAAGACAGACAGAAACAGACAGAAACAGACAGACATACAGACCGACAGACAGAGACATACATACATACATACAGAAAGAGACACAAAGATACTGATAGGCAGAGATACAGAAGAGAGATATATGGACTGACTGAGACTGACAAAATGAGTAAGGGAGTAGGTGATGGGTCGGTGAGTGCGTGAGTGAGCGAGTATCTTATTGTCTGGTGAATCACTAGAGATTAAGTTCCTGCTCATGCATTATGCATCTTGGAGAGCTGAGCCATCTTCATCATATTAGACCTAATCAAATTCTTACTTCCGTATATATATATATATATATATATATATATATATATATATATATATATATATATATATATATATATATATATATATATATATATATACATATATAACACAGTTCGACAAGTATTGGAGTTCAGTTGTTGCTTGTATATACTGGAAATTCATACAATGCAACATAGCAAACACAATACAATACAATACAATGTCCTACAATACAATACTGTATACAAATAAAATGTTATAATGCTCTTTATTCAACTTGAGTCTATTCCGCATCTGATGTTTTGATGTCCTTCTGCCTGGAACAATCTCTCTACTTTTTACATACTGTGACTTACATTTATACGTACTGTTACGTACATTTATACGTACAGTTACGTACATTTATACGTAGTGTTACGTACATTTATACGTACAGTTACGTACATTTATACGTTACAGTACGTACATTTATACGTACTGTAACGTACATTTATACGTACTGTAACGTACATTTATACGTACTGTTACGTACACTTATACGTACTGTTACGTACATTTATACGTACTGTTACGTACATTTATACGTACTGTTACGTACATTTATACGTACTGTTACGTACATTTATACGTACTGTTACGTACATTTATACGTACTGTTACGTACATTTATACGTACTGTTACGTACATTTATACGTACTGTTACGTACATTTATACGTACTGTTACGTACATTTATGCGTACTGTTACATACATTTATACGTGCTGTTACATACATCTATGCGTACTGTTACATACATCTATGCGTACTGTTACATACATTTATACGTACTGTTACATACATTTACGTACTGTTTCCGTTAATTTTGTACAGTACACGTTTGCAAACTGTGTTACAACGCAATTGTTAAGATTTCAGTTAGGTTTACTCACAGGTGCAACATTTTTGTGACGTATTCAAAATGCGCCATTTGTAAAGTGTTTTGATGCATGGCCAAGTTCACGATTTATATACTGGCTAATTGGGTCAATTAACTAAATTCGACGTGAGCTCAGGCCTTCATAAACAGGCGTTGGGTATATTATTAGAAATGTGTTTCAGTTTCTGTGCAGGGGCGTTCGGCCAATTATTGACGGAACCGCCGTGTTTATTTCGCTAGTTATTTCCTCTTCCGGTACGGTTGCTTCTCCGACTCTGTGGCGGCCATTGTTATTGGTGCGTCTAGCTATCTGTCTAAAACAGGCGACCGTGGCGCTTTCTCTGTCTGTCAAATTGCCTTTCTAGTGGTGGAGGCGTCGCTCATACAGCGTGATGTAGGAGGAGAGGGGGTGAGAGAGATAGAGGGATGGATGCATCTGTCTGTCTATCTCTGTTTCTCTCTCTTCAAGAGACAGAGATAAAGAGAGATGCAGGGACGTAGAAACGGGGATATCGGTAGACTGATGACGAAGCGATTGAGAGAGACACACAGACGGAGAGACAGACAGACAGACAGACAGAGAGAGCGAGAGAGAGAAAGAGAAGCAGACATATAGCCAGATACAGCTAGTGATAAAGATAGCCATGCAGAGTTATAAAAATGGAGATGAAGAGAGGCAGGCAGAGTGACAGAGACGGAAAGAGTCAGCCAGAGACAGAGACAGCGTGGAGTGGGAGGGTAACAATGAGAGAGACAGACAGACAGACAGACAGACAGACAGACAGAGATGAGACTGAGAGACAGAGACAGAGAAGGAGAAGGAGACAGAGAGCAGGTATATAGCAGCAGGATGGCGTGCGAGAGAGACACAGAGACAGAGACAGAGAGAGAGAGAGAGACAGACAGACAGACAGACAGACAGACAGAGACAGAGAGAGACAGACAGAGAGAGACAGACAGAGAGAGACAGACAAAGAGACAGAGAGAGAGCATGTAAAAGAACAGGATGGCGTGCGAGAGAGATACACAGAGACAAAGACAGAGAGAGAGAGAGAGAGAGCCAGAGCAACCGTGCGTTTGTCGAGTGTTTAATTGGCTGGTATTCAGCGCTCTCACCGACTCTGGCCCTCTGACTTCCGAAAGCTCTTTGGTTAATTGCTACTCGGGATCGCACCTGAGTCCCGTTGATTGGGTTGACGCCACGAGCATTCACCGCCTTCCCTGCCTTCCCTGCCTTCCCTACACAGACTGCTCTTCCGTTTCGATCGCTCAACAATGGCGGAAAGCGAAGCGATCATGTGTTGGTTACATCCAAGACAATGGGTGCCTATCATATGCCGCTCTTATTAGAGATGCCTCTTCATTAGCCGCCTCTGCTCTGCCTCCATTTATAGCTCTTGTCGGGAATTGAAAGCGGAAGAATGAACGTTTTTAGTTTTGAGTGGGAGGGAGTGTTGTGTATAGGTTATAATTAAGTTGCGGCTTTAGATAAATTGTGACGTTACACGATTTACACTCGGTTACCGATATGTTTTGTGTCTGATTTCGGACAACAGGTGTCCTGATTGCAGAGTATGAAACGTTAGCGAAAGTAATATTCAATACAGTCTGTGATCATATTTAGGGGCTTTTTCTCTGAATTACAGTTTTTAGTACTCAATACTCGTGCTGAAGTAAAACCTATGCTTATGGATAGTATGGGATCGAAAACATTCAATCGTACTCCAGAAAGATGATTGTGATGATGATTATGAGGTGATTATGATGGTGATGATGACGATGATGACGATGGTCGTGGTGGTGTTGATGATACCGACGATAATTATGAGAAGAAGGTCATTGTTATGATCATGATTATTGTATTGTATTGTATCTGAGATAAGATGCATTCTTATCGTATTCCTGTTTCGCCTGGGAGTATTCTGGGAATGTATGTCTAATTTTTCGCAGTTGCTGATATGCGATATGTCTCCAACACACGATAATTTTTAATAACAGTTTCTCTCGCATTCCTGCGTTTTGAATCGCTCTCCACATTTATGATCATAATAATGTTCATGTGTGTACGTGTCACTTTGCCTATCTTTCTTTCTCCACTTCCATATAACTTTTCTGATCTATGTCCATCTTTGTCTATCTTCATCTGAATGTCCTTGTCTTTCTAATAGTCTTTGTCTGTGGGCTTCTGGTTTTCGTCTGTCTGTCGCCAGTTCTTTTGGATCGTATCAACAACGCCGGTCCATTCAACGATTCGTAGAAAAATTCCTCGGCTTCAGGGAAACATCAAATTAAGAGATATAAGAGTTGTATTGATCTCTCCCACTCACTAATTCACTCCTCCTCTTTTCCTCTGTTATTGCCCTTCTTCTACTTCGCTTTCTTCCTCATTTTGCACTTCGTTTTCTATTAATTTTCTCTTATATTTTTTCATTTTAACTTCGGCTTCCTGCTTATCTTTCCTTTCTGTAGGCCCTACTTCCTTTCCTCTTCTTCTTCTCCTCCCTGTTTTCCTCTCCACTTCTGTCTCTTCTTCCACTGTATCTTCTTCGTGTGTCTATTTCCTTTCTTCTTTTCACTTCCTCCTTTCCATCTCCTCTTTTCATTCTCCCTCTTCTCTCTACTTTATTTCTCCTTCCTCTTCCTTTTCTCTTCTTTTCCTTCCTCGTCTTCCTCTTTTCCTTCATCCTCTTCTTTCTTTCCACTCTTCTTTGCATGCCCTGGTCCTCTCCCACGTCCTTGCACTTCTACCTCTTCCACTTCCTCGTTTTTCCTTCACTCTTCTTCAACTCTCTCCTCACTCTCCATATACATTCCTGCTTACCACGTTTCTTCGCGCTTCCATTGTCATCACAAAAGCATCTACGTTTTGCTTCACCGGCTACCTTCTCCTTCCCCTCTGCAGTCGTAGGCCTATACATCGCTCCATCTCTTTCCCTGCTGCCTCCGCGTTACAGCATCTTCTTTTCCCTCCTTCTCGACTCTTTTTTTTTTATCTCGCCTGCGTCTGCTGGACCTCTGACCACTTGGTCCAGTTTATCTGCATCGAAGCCTGAGAAATTATTCTCAATATATCTCGACAGCCATGAGCAATAACGCTGAACTATTCCGGCGGGACAAAGGACGATATACAACACCATAAAACTTATACCGAACTCACATTTATATACATTTATACATGTATATAAGCACATGCATATATATGTGTATGCGTGTATAGTTAAGAATTATCGATTTCCTTAAGGTATTCCGCGTACAGATGAGATCTGTTAGAGAAAATCGATACGCCGAATAATTTCCGACAAATATGTTGACGTTCTTCCAAAGTCCAATGATAGTATAACTCTGCTATCACTCAATCACATCGCTGTTATCATTCATACATTTCTATAAGATTACTGTTATGATAAATTATAATGATGATTTTATTACATGTATAATGATTATATAGGATCATTAATTTTTTTATTAATTTTAATATTATTATTATTATTATTATTATTATTATTATTATTATTATTATTATTATTATTATTATTATTATTATTATTATTATTATTATTATTTTTATCACTATCATCATCATCATCATCATCATCATCATCATCATCATCATCATCATCATCATCGTCATCGTCATCGTCATCGTCATCGTCATCGTCATCGTCATCGTCATCGTCATCATCATCATCATCGTCATCGTCATCATCATGACCATTGTCATCATCATCGTCATCGTCATCATCATCGGCGGCGTCGTCGTCGTCATCATCATCATCATAATCATCATCATCATCATTATCATCACATCATTATATGATTAATATGTCATCATGTGATATTATACATCCTTGACACATATAGTGTGGTAAATATTTACTAGAATATAGGACCATCGTTTTCAATTGAGAAGTTAAATGCGATTTAACAAGTTCTCGTATACAATTCAGTGTAGTTTTAAAGATTTTGCTGCAACTATTTCGATTCATGTTGTATCCTAGATATGTCAATGTTTAAGTGCATGGTGTGTTTTAACTTTGTAGGTTTTTTCTTAAATTCTTCATGAAATGTAATCAAAATTGTCTAAAGAATGCTGGAAATCCACGAGACATGCGTCGCTTTCAGGTAAACTGACTGTTTCAAAAACTTTGTATGTGTATTGTATTGTATTTTATATTTATAAAGCGCTTTTAGCGGGAGAGCTATTCAGAAGCGCTTCCAGTGCGAGATATCCCGAGAGAAAAAGCAAGTTTTGATAAATGTAAAAGAAGAGGAGACGTTACCTGAGAGAATAGAAGAACGAACAGACGGAGAAAGCTCATTCCATGCAAAGAGCAGGGCCAAAGGAAGCAAAATATATCTGGATTGAGCCATTGAAGTCCTGACACGGAGAACGAGGAGGTCCAAACGGTCAGAGGAACGAAGAGGACGGGAGAAGCAGAAGAGTGAAGGCGAGGAATAAAATCACATTAATATTTCGGAGCAAGACCAAGTTGAGCCTTAAAAAAGAATGAGGACTTTCAATTGGATGCGGGCAGAAAGCGGGAGCCAATAAAGTTGTTTAGCCATAAGGTGATGATATGAGAGAACCGAGTAAGACGGGATTTAAGTCTAGCAGCAGCATTGAGTACAGACTGAAGAGGAGCAAAACAGAAACATTGGGAAGACCAATGAGGAGAATTGCAGTAGTCAAGTCGAGAGCAGAGATATTCAATAATCATCGATGACAATTATCGAGATGTCGTTTGATTAAGAGGCTTCTATTCTGACTGGCATGATCCCAGATTTCATTTCGTTAACTTCTCGTATTGATTTTATTCAATTTACTCATTGCAGTCATATTTGACTGGCTTTAACTTTAACTTAAAATTGGCTCGTTTCTGACTGGTTTCAGTTGTAACTGGTTAAATTCTTGACTGGCTTGAATTCTGACTGCTTCAACACTTATTAGGTCGTTGAGTTTTAAAACTGATTGAGCTCTTAGTAGTTATTTCTGACTGGTATAAACCACTTTGGATTGATCAGTTCATGACTGGCTTACATAACATAGAGGGTGACGTCCAGGCTGCTAAAATCTGACTGGTTATCTTCGTGTTTTGAGTTCTTGTTCTTCTTGCAATCTGTATGGCGTTTATTCCTCCACTGGTGTGTGTGGTGTGTCGTCGGCTTGACTGGCTGTGTCAAGCGTGAGACTGGACGCGTTCTATGACTAGCCTAAGATACAAATGAGGGTGAAAACAATAGAGAAAGCGAGGGAAACACACAACATACACGCAGAAAACGATATAAAGAAACAGAGGAAGAGACAGTGAGAGATAGGAGAGAGGCAGAACGAGAGCGAGACAGATATGCAGAAGGACAGAAAGACGAACAGAAAACCAGAGAGAAACCAGAGAGAAAACCAGAGAGAGAGAGAGAGAGAGGCGAGAGAGAGAGAGAGAGAGAGACGCAGAGAAAGAAAGAGAGTGAGAAAGACATAGAGAGAGTGGGGACAGAGAGACGCAGAGAGAGAGACAGACAGACAGACAGACATACAGACAGACAGACAGACAGACAGACAGACAGAGACAGAGACATAGACAGATACAGAGACAGAGACAGAGGGAGAGACAGAGGGAGAGACAGAGGGAGACAGAGACAGAAACAGAAACAAAGACAGAAACAAAGACAGAGACACACAGAGAGAATGAGAGAGAGAGAGAGAGAGAGAGAGAGAGAGAGAGAGAGAGAGAGAGAGAGAGAGAGAGAGAGAGAGAGAGAGAGAGAGAAAGAGAGAGAGAGAGAGAGAGAATGAGAGAGAGAGAGAGAGAGAGAGAGAGAGAGAGAGAGAGAGAGAGATGAGAGAGAGAGAGAGAGAGAGAGAGAGAGAGAAAGAGAGAGAGAGAGACAGAAACAGAAAGAGGAAGAGAATGACACAGAGAGAGAAACAGGGTGAACGAGAGAATTATGGACTGCATCAGTTGGTATTATGAGAACCATTACGTCGTCCGCTGACAGATAAAAGCGGAATTCTGGCGGGCTTTGTACGCGCAGTGATTTATCGTCCAACGGGCGTACAACGCTAAAGACTATCGGAGTCAACCAGCAACCGGTCAACCTCGACCCCTCTCTGCTCTTGGCTACCCATGAGGAACGCCGTCCGCCGACCGACCAGGGCACGATAAGCCGTCAGCGGTTATGGATCAGATGACAGCAAAAGGAACTGCTAATCTGTCTAAAACAATAATCTATGCGGGCCAAACGCCACGAGTTACCGTCGAAGAATTAGATGGACGCCTAGAACATTGGACGGCGCTGAGCGGGGACCCAGAGGGCGTGACTTGCCCGCATTATATCCGGACGCGGTCGACCGGGTCCGCGGAGGATTTACGAGCAGAGGCGGAGTCGGCAGCCGAGGCGCAATCAAAGGTTGAACGACTGGACCTCGGGTCCGTCGGTCGAGGGTTCGGCTCCCAGTGGTCGCGGTTCGACACCGCTGACTTGTGCCTCGTCGTTGATTCTTTTCTAGTGTACTGTGTCCCTAGCCAACTCAGGTATAACGAGTACACTGTCGGTGGGAAGATGAGACGGCGAGGGAAAGGACTGGATGCCCGTCTTCGTACGCCGAGGCTAAGAATAATGAAGTCGCTAACACTTCATACCCATGGCTGCCTTCGTGGCTAGCTCAAAGACCGTCCCTTCTCCTTCTACCTGTGCACTTCCAAGGATGACTTACCTAGTCTGTTAGGTGGGTCGTGTAATGCGGAGCCTTCGAACACTGCACTAAGAAGAAGAGCAGTCCGTTAGTCAAGCCCTGAGACAGCCATGCGTAAGTATTAGCGACTTCATTTTCTCAGCCTCGGCATGTGAGGGCGGTTGGCCAGTCCTCTCCCTCGCCGTCTTATCTTCCCACCGACAGCGTATACGGTCATTGTACTCATTATAGCTGAGTTGGCTAGGGGCTGAAGGTGGAGCAAAAATCTCGAACGAAATATCTGCCCTGAATACTTGGACATTGCAGATGAGAACCTTGGATGGTGATGACGATGATGACAACAACAACGATGATGACTTTTCACATCCTGTAAAGCAAAACATTACAATACACTACATTGCCTAACGAGGGGTCTGTTTTTTGTTGACGTAGGTCGCAGTATCGTCAACGCCGAGCGTCGAGGGTCCTCTGTTGGCCTTCTCAGACAACATGTTCGTTCATAATAATTCCAAACACGGGCGAAGGGCACGCCGTCTCGACCCCACTGATGCCGGTTAGTCAGTTCATCGTCTAACATCATCATAACATCATCTATTAACGACATAGTCATTATCCAATCATGATCACCACCACCACCACCACCACCACCACCACCACCACCACCACCACCACCACCACCACCACCACCACCACCACCACCACCACCACCACCACCACCACCACCACCACCACCACCACCACCACCACCACCACCACCACCACCACCACCACCAACACCACCAACACCACCAACACCACCAACACCAACACCACCACCACAACCACCACACCACCACCACCACCACCACACCACCACCACCACCACCACCACCACCACCACCACCACCACCACCACCATCATGACCATCCAACTTTAAAAAACCACAGTTGCTTGAGTTTTGTTGACGCATGATTGTTGTTTGAACCCGTTTTATTTAAACGAATTTTCGTTTGACTTGAAGTGTCTTTAGAGTCGAGAAATTAACTATCTATCTATCTATCTATAATGAACTTCTATAGCGCCCCTTCAAGAAATCTACTCAGTGGCGCTCCCGACCCAGGCCCGGTCAAAAAGAAAGGTCTTAAGAAGGCCATAGAAAGTACCTGAGAGGTCTCTAGGGAGAGAGCGAAGGGAAAGAGGGAGGTCGTTCCAAGCGGTAGGACCCACCACGGAGAATGCCCTACGCTGCGCCATAGCAGTACGCGCATAGGGGACAACAAAATCACCCCGGGAGGCCGAGCGCAAGGCACGGCGCCCCGCACAAGCGGAAGTTAAAGTAAAGAGCTCGCAGAGGTAGGCCGGGGCCCGCCTTAGGACACAATGCCACGCCATGGTGGAGACCCTGTAATGAATGCGATGCTGGACAGGAAGCCAATGGAGAACGTCTCGCATAAATTCAGAGACGTGGTCAAACCTGGAGATACCGCCAACCAAGCGTGCAGCCGACCGCAAAACCCTCTCTAGACAAACAATGCGAGTCTGAGGAAGTCCAACAAAGAGAGAGGAGCAATAATCCAAACGATTGACAATAAATGCATGTACCAGAGTGGAAGCCGCGGAGAATGAAAGAGAGCGGGATACGACACGCAGCTGGCGCAGTTGATAGTAGCAAGTACGAGTCAGTTCATGAATGTGCTTAGAAAAGGAGAGTTCTTGGTCAAGAATGACACCTAGGTCACGAACAGAAGTAGAAAAGGTAAAGGAGGGGAATTCAGTGGCAAGAAACGTCAAATCAAGCTTGGCCAGCTGTTGACGAGTGCCAAACCATATGTACTGAGTCTTCGAAGGATTGAGACGCAGACGATTAGATGACATCCAGGCATTAAGGGTGGAAGTAGCATCAGACATAAGCTGAACAGCAGCAGCAGCCTTAGTTGCAGAGCAGTGAGTGTAAGATTGGAGGTCATCGGCATAGCTGTGACTCGAAAGCGAGCAGGATGCAAGAAGAGAGCCTAGATCAGCTGTGAAGAGAATGTAAAGTAGAGGACCAAGAACAGAGCCTTGGGGGAGGCCAAAAGGAGCTGGAAGCCAGAGGGAACGAGAAGAGCCAAAGACAACAGAGGAGGAACGATCAGAGAGGTAGGATTCGAGCCAGGCTAAAGGTAAGGCCGTGATTCCAAACGATAAAGAAAGGCGGCGCAAGAGAATATCATGATCGACGGAGTCGAAGGCGGCGCTCACGTCGTAAAGGGCCAGAAGAGTAACCTCGGATCTGTCAATGGCACAATAGATATCAGAGAGAAGATGAAGAAGAAGGGTCTCAGTAGAGTGCCCCTTGCGAAAGCCAGATTGGCATGGAGGGAGTAGCTTGTTAGAATCAAGATAGTTAAACAATTGCCTAGCTACCAACTTTTCAACAATTTTAGATATAAAAGTGACATTTGCTATAGGCCTATAGCTAGATGCCGTAGACGGGTCAAGACCCGACTGCTTGAGAGTAGGCGTGATGATCGATCGTTTCTGCGAGGCCGGAAGAACTCCTTCTCGAAGGGATGTATTGCAGAGAAGAGTTAGGAACGGAAGGAGAATGTCGATCGAATCGTGGATGAGGAACGAAGGTAGAGGATCGAGCCTCTTCTAATTAATTATCGATGATTAAACATCTTGACACCTATACGCCTATATATGTATAATTATGTCAATGGATGTCTAATTTGTTGAGGATCCAAACTTTGTCGTTGTATTTTCCGCCCCTTTATTGTGTAAGCTTAGTCTCTCTCCTTGTCTTATACGTTTTGCCCGTTAATCACACTGTTTCCTGTCATTGAGAGGTTCCTAACTGCCCTATGTTAATGATATGGCAAATACCATCCTCTTTCCTTCTTATTTCTCCTTGTTTTGCTGAGTTATTTTGCTAATTCTACTGTTAGTTTATTCGAGTGTTTGACGTTTTTAATTTCAGATTGACTTGTTTTGAATATGTTTGTTAAGTTGGTGTTGTCGCATGTGCGTGGGTGTGCTATCGTCCGTGACGCTCTATAGGAAGTTTTGCTTTTGTTTTGCCTGTTTTTCTCGTTTTGCATGTTTTGCTTATTCGTCGTCTTTTGATTTTCCTTTGCCTGTCTCCATCTAGCGTCGGCGTCGTCATCTCAAGTAGACTTCCAATCGAAAGACGAAGATGGTATGTCGTCCTGTGTTGTTTCCCTTTTTATAGCGCCTTTTTTGCCAACCCGATTTCTCCACGACATCGTGTATGTGTCATGCTTGGTCGATTGATGGTTACACGCTTTTATGGGTCGGGTCAAGCTTTCTTCAAGCTTTTATGGGTCGGGTCAAGCTTTCTCCAAGCTTTTATGGGTCGGGTCAAGCTTTCTCCAAGCTTTTATGAGTCGAGTCAAGCTATCTCCACGCTTTTATGGGTCGGGTCAAGCTTTCTCCAAGCTTTTATGGGTCGGATCAAGCTTTCTCGAAGCTTTTATGGGTCGGGTCAAGCTTTCTCCAAGCTTTTATGGGTCGGGTCAAGCTTTCTCCAAGCTTTTATGGGTCGGGTCAAGCTTTCTCCACGCTTTTATGGGTCGAGTCAAGCTTTCTCCACGCGTTCATGGGTCGGGTCAAGTTTTTTCACCCGTCGATGGGTCGGGTCAAGCTTTCTCCACGCTTTTATGGGTCGGGTAGAGATTTTATCCACTGTTTTATTGGTCGGGTAGACTTTTTATCCACGCGTTTATGGGTCAGCTTGAGTCGAAAAGAATCCACATGCACTTTTTGTACCGGATCGAGCTTCATCTTCAAGTTCACGAGTCTGGTCCGATCGATTAGAGTTAAGAGTTTATTGTTTGGGTCGGGTCAAATAGGGACAAAGCGTGTCTGGATCGTATTGCATTAAAGCGCTTTTCTAGATTGAATAGGGTCGTGTTTAGTCGTGCGTTTAAGGGTCGGGTTGAACAGTCAGTACTTTTATGGGTCGGGTCGATTTTCATTCACAGGTATATATGGGTCAGGTCTGGCCGAATAGAATCCACAATTTTGGGTCGGGTCGAATTTGGTCCAAGCAATCACTGGCCGAGTCGAATTTTGTACTGCAGCTTATATTTCTATGTGCAAATAGAGTATTTGGGAAAGTCTATACTTTCTTCGATTGACCTTAGCTTTGGAGTTTTATCCACTGCAGAAGTTACTGTTATGGTAAATGAATCTGGACTGGTAATAGTTGGAATAGATATTACAAAGTTCAGTAGCTCTGGAATGAAGATCTTAACTTTCAAAAAATACCCAAATGAGTTTGCAGATAACAAAGTGCCACAAAAGTGATGGAATTTGAAACCGAACTTGTATAAATTAAACATCATGCTGTGGTTTCCAGTGTTTAGCACATCTTACGCCTGCCAGGGCCATTGACGCTGCCCTCTTCCTTTCACCAAGCTTGGGACTGGCACTACCAGAGTGGCGGAGTTTAGAACATCACGGCACAGACCTAATGCAGCAATTGAACGCTACTTCGGGATTTTCTCACAGTATATATTGATATAGATACAACTCTGCGATACCCCGGTACTTGAGGTGTGAGAACGTAGTGTATAAGGGTAACAGATACGAAACGAGAATCCAAGATATTCTGTGAATGGCTGCGATCTCAGCTGCGTACAGTCCGTGTAATCAAGACGTCCAGTGGTTTCTGCCTATAATTACGACCCCGAGAAAGTGTCTCAGCTGGGGCAGGGAGCAGTGTTTAATCTAGACGTCTTTTGGGGGGGAAATTTCCCCCCCCCAGGATTGAAGTTCCCCCCCAGAACTCAGGAATATTGTAAGGCATATACCTTTTTGTGGGGAAATTCCCCCCCGAGAAACCTTGTTTCCCCCCCCCAGAACAGGGGGACTAGATTACACACTGGGCAGGGAGGATATTCGAGACGCGGATTATACGAACAGACGAGGTGAAAGAGGAGGAGGAGGAGGAGGAGGAGGAGGAGGAGGAGGAGGAGAAGGAGGAAGAGATGAAGATGGAGGAGTGGAAAGAAAAGAGGAAGAAAGTCGGACACGTGACGGAAAAAGAAAGACGAGAAACGAGAAAGCCAGGCGAGGAAAACAGACCCATAGTAAAGACGCTAAACAATGAAGGAATGGGCGGGGCGGTTTGGGAATTGGAGGATAATTCCATAAGGCACCAACGGCACCATCATCATCACCACCGCCACCACCTTCAATTCCACATAGTTGCCATCTTCCTTGGGCAATAAACGCTCTCCTTTATGGCATACACTGCGCCGCTTCCCACCATCATATAGCAGCGCGTTTTGAAGATAGACACCCGGCCGGCCAACGCCGACCGACCGGCTGGCTGCCGGGCCTGTCGGTCCGGCAGCCCTGCCTTCCACCGGCCGCCGGCTGTGGTCGATCGATCGCCTCCGTCGTTAGAGATGGTAATTTAAAGCGTCGAGTTACGACTGAGTCGGGGCTCGCACCTGCTCCGTTCAGCGGGGTTGGCCAGATGGACTCCCTGGCGGCCGGTCGTTCGGGCCCCGCACGGCCGGCGGGCGCAGGGTGCGGCGCCCGGGGATTCGCCGGACCCCGCGAGATGCGCCCAAGTCTGCAAGTCAATTATCGGAGATGGGAAAAGCTGGAATTGTGGCTGATCCGCCTGAGGATTGGCGAGAGGCACAATGGAGCGACGAGGAAGAGTGAGACAGACAGACAGACTGATGGGGAAGGAGAGCCAGAGGGAAGAAGAGGGAGACAGGTGGGTGGGGAGGAAGCAAGATGAGGCTGTGAATAAGTTATGCATACGGTCAAACAGAATTCACATGGAATAATTAATAGAATTTCGCAGCATCCGGCAAAAGGACAAATGTGGCTCCACCTATATGCCAAACCAGGAACTGATGGACAAATGGACGGAAGGAAGAATTACTTGACAGATAAAGGAATAAACTCTTCGGAAATTTTACTAGCATTTGGAAGGCGACGCCATTTAAGTTTGAAGACTGATTCCAAGTTTTCCAACTGCAGTTAACCAGACCACGTGCCAGATATTAAATACCAGATTACTAGATATTGGGTAATAGATAATAGATACTTGGTATACTATGCACTAGACATTATATAGTAGATATCATATACTAGATATCAGATACTGGATATCAGATACTAGGTATTAGATAGAAAGGATTAGGTACTTGAAACTATATACTAGGTACCACACATGTGCACCTGGTATTAGGAACTAGATACCGGTATAGGATATTAGGTATCAGATACTAGGGATTAGGTACTTCATAATCTATACAAGTTATTACTTATTGGATACTAGATATTAGACGCCATGTGTATAGATGCTAGATAATAAATATTAAACTGGAAAATGGACCTATAGGCCACTTTACGTTAGTAATATAAAATTTTCAATAGAAACGCAATTAGTTTAGATTGGTATGCAATACAAGTCATTTTGAAATAGATCGATGAGAATTTGGGTTTAGATCTAAAGAACAAGAGCAATAACTTAGGTAATTCCGAGAGGCAGTCATGGACATGAAGTGTTAGCGACTTCATTTTCTCAGCAACGGCATATGAGGGCGGGTGGCCAGTCCTCTCCTTCGCCGTCTCATCTTCTCGCTGACAGCATACGGTCAGTTTACTCATCATAGCCGAGATAGGTAAAGGGCGCAAGTGGAGCATAAACCTCGAAACAAATTTCTGCCCTGGGGATTTGAACCACCGACCTTTCGATTCACAGTTCAGCACGCTAACCGCTAGACTACCGTGTCTGGTATGTGGTTTGTTTTATAGTGTCTAGTGTTCACGTGCTCTAGTTTGTGCTCTAGTTCGTGTCTAGTTCGTGTGTAGCGAGGAGTCGTTAACGAATTCACGCATTCTTACAGGGGATAGAGTTGCAAACTCTTTAAATTGTCCATATGTTGGGGTTCCTCCCAAAGGTTCATTGACGATTAAGGAATTGTAGGGAGGAAGGGAGGATCAATGTAGGTGCCCCCGACCATTCATCTACCAAGTCGTTGGGCTTACGGAGGGGCTGACCGAATTAACCCGCTTCAGTGACGACCAGAGAAAATAACCTCTTGACTAGCAGTTGACATCGTATTGCCGTCTCCACCCGGGTCACTTATTTCATTCTTCCCTCAATCACTACCCATCTCTAATCCACCCTTTTGCTTGCCCCTCGCGTATGAACTGTCTGGGCTAAATCGAGCAGCACCAGTAAGGTACCACCCGGTTCAACTAGGGTGGTAGGTTTCCGACACACGCCCTCGCGTCTAATAGGTTCATATTACCCTTCTTCAGTTTCCTCTTCATTACCCTGTTTAAGACGTACATAAGAGGGTTCTACCCGCCGTCTCAACTCCATTCTTTTCTCTCGAGAAGGGGGCGTGTGCGCCGGTTGACAAAACAACATCTGCGACCCCACTTGTCAGCGGTTTCGGGCACTTAGACGAGGGTCAAAGACGTCTGACTATAAATGGTCATTTAATTGTTCCTTACGGCAGCACGCCCTCATACCTGTAATCAGAGTAACCTCCCGACGTTACCATAACAACGCAGGTATTCTACTAACCCACCCGAATCAATGGAAATTGGTCTGCGGCGGAGGGCTATCCCACAACAAAGCCCCGAGTCAACTGGGGTGGTGTATTCTGGGCTTGATCTGAGCTTTTGTGGTCAGTGCCAGGCAGCTCAGTAATTTTGTCAATTAAATGTAGGCGCATATGTTTAGTGAACCGTCATTACGAATGCGTAACTATATAATGACATCATGACAGGTTTGAGAATAAGGTCGGTTCAAGCTATTTTTGGAATAGGCCATATGTCAAAGGCCATCTTTCCTCGTGCATGGAAACGTTTAGCCGTTTGCTGTCTATGTTGTTCATTTACTTTCAAAATTTTGTTTTTTATCACCCATAAAACATAATCATGATATCAATCATAATATTAACTATAACATTAATAATAATATTAGTAAAACGAACAATATAACTCACAAGTTTTAAGTTTAGCATTAAGACTAAAATATAATATTTATATCATTATATCTTTAATCAAAATAAAACTATTTATTATTATAATATTATGATTGCTCTGGCCTTATTTGTTTGTTCAATTGCAGGGTTTTTTGATTGTTTTTTTTGATTGGTTTGTTTGATTGGAGGGTTGTTTGGTTGGTTGTTTTGATTGTAGGATGGGTTTGATTGGTTTGTTTGATTGGAGGGTTGTTTGGTTGGTTGTTTTGATTGTAGGATGGGTTTGATTGGTTTGTTTGATTGGAGGGTTGTTTGGTTGGTTGTTTTGATTGTAGGATGGGTTTGATTGGTTTGTTTGATTGGAGGGTTGTTTGGTTGGTTGTTTTGATTGTAGGATGGGTTTGATTGGTTTGTTTGATTGGAGGGTTGTTTGGTTGGTTGTTTTGATTTTAGGATGGGTTTGATTGGTTTGTTTGATTGGAGGGTTGTTTGGTTGGTTGTTTTGATTGTAGGATGGGTTTGATTGGTTTGTTTGATTGGAGGGTTGTTTGGTTGGTTGTTTTGATTGTAGGATGGGTTTGATTGGTTTGTTTGATTGGAGGGTTGTTTGGTTGGTTGTTTTGATTGTAGGATGGGTTTGATTGGTTTGTTTGATTGGAGGGTTGTTTGGTTGGTTGTTTTGATTGTAGGATGGGTTTGATTGGTTTGTTTGATTGGAGGGTTGTTTGTTTGGTTGTTTTGATTGTAGGATGGGTTTGATTGGTTTGTTTGATTGGAGGGTTGTTTGGTTGGTTGTTTTGATTGTAGGATGGGTTTGATTGGTTTGTTTGATTGGAGGGTTGTTTGGTTGGTTGTTTTGATTTTAGGATTGGTTTGATTGGTTTGTTTGATTGGAGGGCTGTTTAATTGGTTTGCTTGATTGTAGGGATGTTTGATTGGGTTGTTTGATTGTATGGTTGTTTAATTGGTTTCTTTGATTGGTTTGATTGGTTTGTTTGATTGTAGGGTTCCTGTGCTCAGCGACGCCGACGATCAAGGCGGTCTGTCCGAGCGAAGGCTGGACAACCGGAGGAACAACGGTCATTATCATCGGAGACAACTTCTTCGATGGACTTCAGGTCGTTTTCGGACCCATGCTCGTCTGGAGCGAGGTGAACGTTATATCACAAACAAATCCAGTCTTAATCCTTAATCCAGTCTTAATCCTCAATCTTTAATCTTAATCCTTTATCCAAAGAGACTCCGAACATGGTGCCATCAGTTAAGTATGGATGGGAATCCACTGGTTAGGTTACTCGCGTTTGCGTGGGCGCGCCGTTGGTGACTCTACTAGTTCTACCATGACTCATCCTCCGCCTTCCAATTCTTCTCGCCCTGATCGACATCCGCCTTAACAGCTGCTCTGCCTCCTCTCGTGCTCTGAACCCCTGGAAACCGAACTCGAATCTGCTTAGTATTACTCAATGGAACACCCTCTGACTTGACGCAGTTTTCGTGCATAAGTCCTGCGCTCTGCTTTCAAGTGGCGCTTTAGAAGTTTGGAGATTACAATTACATTGAACGTTTACTCCAGTTTCCCTCATCTGTCTGTCGGAGAACGAGAAGGTTTTCCAAAGGATAGATTTTAAAAAATACGACTTCTATGCTCTATAGAGGTCATTGCCTCCTAGACTCTCTTCTGCTCTGCCTTTCTCTAATGCTTACCACCCTCTCTTCCCCTCTCTGATTCTCTAGCTGCATTTGTTCAACTCTGTCTCTGTGTCTCTGTGTGTGTCTCTCTCTTTAACTCTGTCTCTGTTTGTCTGTCTGTCTCTCTCCGACTTCTTGCCTCTCGCTATCTCTCTCTCCTCGTCTGTTTGTTTCCCGTCTATTTCCCTCTTTCCATGTCTCCTTGCAATTTTCCACTCAATAATCTAATAAGATGCTCTTCAACATTAGTAGTTGCTATCGTTGTCTGTCTGCCTTTCTTTATCAGTCTCTCTCCTCGTATCCATGTCTATCTCTTCGTAACAGGCTGCTTATCCCTCTCATTTCCTCTGTCTGTCTGCATGTCTGTCTGTCTGTCTGCATGTCTGTCTGTCTGTCTGTCTGTCTGTCAGTCTGTTTGTCTCTGCCTCTCTCCCTTCCATTCCGAGGTTCCATAGTCTTAATCCTTGTCCTATTTCTTCCTCCTGTCACCAATAATTGCGAATTTACTGCAAGGAGTGTCTCAATCTTTGTTCCTCTTCTTCCTTCCATTCTCACTCGCTCAAGATTCCCTTCGACAACAGCTTATCATCATTAGTAGTTGTCATCGTCGTCGTCATCATCACCTTCGATGCAATTGCTGCTGCGATATTATCATCATTAGTAGTTGCCGTCGTCGTAGCAGTTTCGATTTACGAGCGTTGTTGCTGCCGTTGATATTCATTGCATTTACTCACTTTAGTAGTTGTTATAGTCATTGCAAGTGATCACGTCATGTATGTTCAGCTTTGTAGCTGTCGTAGTTGTTGTAGATTATTGATCTGCATCTGATCATCAGTTGTAGTAGCTGCAAGTTATCAAGCCACATGTACACAATGTTTTTAGTCGTTGTTGCTTATGTTACATCTACTCATCATCATCATCATCGTCGTCGTTATCGCCATCATCGACATCATAGTTAGTTGTTGTAGTCATCGTCGTTGCTTATGTTAATCTCATCATCATCATCATTAGTTGTTGTAGTCGTTGTTGCTTATGTTAATCATCATAATCGTTATCGTTATCATCATCATTAGTTGTTGTTGTGGTCATCGTTGTTATAATCGGGAACTGTCTTTGCGTTGCAGTTAATAACGTCGCATGCCATCAGGGTCCACACTCCACCGAGGCACATTCCAGGGGTTGTCGAGGTGACACTCTCCTACAAGTCGAAACAGTTCTGCAAAGGTGCTCCGGGTAGATTCGTCTACACATGTAAGTTGTCTCAGTTGCCTCCTGTTGTCTGACTTGCCTCTTGTTGTTTCAATAGCCCCAGTTGTCCCAGTACCTCCATGTAAGTTACCTCCAGGTAAACTGCAGTATCAGTTAACTTCTGTTGTCTCAGTATTTTCAGAGTTGTCTGAATTACCTCCTGTTGTTAAATTACCTTCTGTTGCCTTACTTACCTTTTGTTGTCTGAGTAATCCCAGTTGTCCCAGTTACCTAAATGTAAGTAACCTCCGGGTAAACTACAGTCCCAGTTACCTTCAGTTGTCTCAGACACAGTTTGTTGTCTCAGTTGCTTCCAACGGTCTTGGTTGTGACTAGTTGTCGGCGTTACCTCTATAGTTGCCTCAATTACCTTCAGTTGTCTCAAATCGAGGAGTCGTCAAGCATTAAGCGATATATGATTCAATGAATTAAAACATTAGAGCAATCAACGAAATTGTTCTACTTAGAACATTAGAACAATCAAGAGAACGGCATTAGAACAATCAAGGGAAAGGCTTTCTGGTTAATTTCCGACCCGACAACTCAAAGGAAAAAACATAGTTTATTGCTGTTTACTGCAACTGCTATTATTCAGCTACATGATTGTGTTGCTATACCTCATTCTGTTGCTGCGTTTTTATGTTGCTACATTGCTGTTTGTTGTCTTGCTATATTGCTACGTTGGTGAGTTACTAATTTGCTGTGTTGTTGCTTTTCATGTTGTTATGTTGCTATATTGTTGTGTTTGTTGTCTTGCTATATTGCAAAGTCGTCGAGTTGCTATGTTGTTGCTCTGTTATGTTGCTATATTCATAGATCGCCATGTTGATATTGTGATATGTTGCTGAGTTGCTATGTTGTGTTTTGTCATGTTGTCACGTTGCTATTTTGCTACGTTCTAAGTTGTTATTTTGTTTTATGATGCAGCTCTTACCGAACCAACCATCGACTTCGGATTCCAACGGCTGATGAAGCTCGTTCCACGGCATCCAGGAGACCCAGAGCGACTTCCAAAGGTAACCTACAGCAACAACAACAACAACAACAACATCAACAACAATACAACAACATATAACAACGATAAGCCAACAATGCAACAACAGTGCAACAACAATAACACTGCAGCGCGACCGTGCAGCGATGCGACCACAGCGTCGTAATAACAATCTGCCAGAATAAAAACTACAGTAACGGTATAACAATGTAACAACACTACTGCAAAAGTACAACAAAAAGCAACAAAATAGCAACAGTACACCAGACTACAACAAAATGCAACAAGAATACCGTTGAAAAACAACAAGAATGCAAAAAATGAATGAACGACAGAGCATAAATGCAGAAAGAACAATATTGCAATCGTTATCGTAAACTACACATTTATAAAGCGTTATCGAAAGATAAGCGCAGTGTTTCGGATCGCGTTTCATCGACTCTAACATTAATATTATGTACAACTGCTCTATTAATTCATTTATTGTATATTTACTTAACAATGAGTGTATGAAATTCTTTCAGGAGGTTATTCTCACGCGAGCAGCCGAAATCGCCGAGGCTCTGTACAGCATGCCTCGTAACCACGGCCAACTGGCGCTGCCAGCCTCGCGGTCCTCAGCGATGAACAACGCCTCGGGCTTTAGTACGTACGCCGGTCAGCTGTCACAAGTCGAGTCCACCAGTGGTCAGTGGGATGAACCCTCTTGGACGCACCGCTACGCACCATTCTTCTGACCACCATCTCTTAGCAACTGTAAGCCCCATTGTATCGTTTCACCCCCGACGTCGGATGACCGCAGCGGTCAACGGAACTGACCGGAAGTGATTCGAACGAAGTGACCAGATTGCTGGTGTGTGCTAACTGATACCACTCGGCTGTGGCGCTTGCCGTGCGAAGCTTCTGTTCCGCCGTTGGCGAACTTACTTACTTACTTAATAAAATGATTTTTCTCTGTTTGTCGTTGGGTTCAAACTGATGCGGAGATATAGAGAAATGATTTTACGGAGATATAGAGAAATGATTTTGCGGAGATATAGAGAAATGATTTTACGGAGAAATAGAGAAATGATTTTACGGAGAAATAGAGAAATGATTTTACGGAGAAATGATTATGTGGGAAAATAACTAGACGGATATAGGCCTACTGTATGATCATTTGAAGAAACGTTTGTGTGAAGAAATTGCTTTGTTGAGAAATGGGAATAACGACTTGGCAGAAAGATCTTTGAGAAATATCTTGTCATGGTCTAGAGGTCGTGTCACGGACTGATGAGCTGTTGCTTCTAAAAGGAAACGGTTTGGAATAGACACAGATGAAGATGAAAACGATTAAGCAATTGTGACTGCAAAAGAATATGACGACGTCATTTGGTATTGCTTTGGAAAAAACGTCTTAGGAAGTAGCTCAACCTTTTTGTGGTTTGTCTTTAGAACAGATTTCTTTGGTATAACCTCCAAATGTTTTAATTCGGTCCAACTCTGTTTCCACCTTTAACCGATAGTTTCAGCAACAGGCATGGATGATTGGCCTGCGATTTCAATTTCACTCATGGCCTTATAAGGATATCCAAGATGCTAAGAATAATGAAGATGTTGGCGGCAATGATGATGACGCTATTTGGAAGGTTTGAAAAGGTATCCAGTTGTTTGATTACTGTGGACATGTATACCTGGGTAGACGGTTTCTGAGGAGTTTTCGTAGAGGCGCTTAAACATTTGTGCCATCTTAACCAGTATGATGATCACAATCGTCATTGTCGATGTCACCCGTCATCATGACAATAATCATGTGACCGTCAACGTATACTTGTGACGAATGGCATAATCGTAGAGGTCAACTGAGCACACCGGTTGTAGTTGGAGTAAGGTACAACTAAGTCATGTAATTCAGTGTAAGAGTAGCTATAGGTTTGCAGTCGTCTATATTCTGATTTTGAGCAAACGCAGCAGAATGAACACAATTCATTTCCCTTAGGAGACTAATTACCTTACACGTCCATTTTTATGTCAGTTCCTGGACTAGGATATTCAATTTATTTATCTTTGGACAACCTCTGTGACACGACGCAGCGCTCTTGAATAAGCTGGTGCCCTGCGCTTAGGTCTAGAGTAGCGCTATAGCAATTTGGAGTTTACGATAACGATTTCTGATTCATACAGACCTGATTTTGTTATTCTTGTGCGATTAGTTAATAGATTTCCATAATTATGATGAGAGTAATATATTTGTTAGATATTGAATACGTTACAATATTCCCCTCTGAATACGTTACAGATTAAGTTACACTGTTCCTGTCTGATTACATTACAGATTAGGTTACACTGTTCCCTTCTGAATGCGTTACAGATTAAGTTACACTGTTCCTGTCTGATTACATTACAGATTAGGTTACACTGTTCCCTTCTGAATACGGTATAGATTAAGTTACACTGTTCCTGTCTGATTACATTACAGATTAGGTTACACTGTTCCCTTCTGAATGCGTTACAGATTAAGTTACACTGTTCCTGTCTGATTACATTACAGATTAGGTTACACTGTTCCCTTCTGAATACGGTATAGATTAAGTTACACTGTTCCTGTCTGATTACATTACAGATTAGGTTACACTGTTCCCTTCTGAATGCGTTACAGATTAAGTTACACTGTTCCTGTCTGATTACATTACAGATTAGGTTACACTGTTCCCTTCTGAATACGGTATAGATTAAGTTACACTGTTCCTGTCTGATTACATTACAGATTAGGTTACACTGTTCCCTTCTGAATGCGTTACAGATTAAGTTACACTGTTCCTGTCTGATTACATTACAGATTAGGTTACACTGTTCCCTTCTGAATACGGTATAGATTAAGTTACACTGTTCCTGTCTGATTACATTACAGATTAGGTTACACTGTTCCCTTCTGAATGCGTTACAGATTAAGTTACACTGTTCCTGTCTGATTACATTACAGATTAGGTTACACTGTTCCCTTCTGAATACGGTATAGATTAAGTTACACTGTTCCTGTCTGATTACATTACAGATTAGGTTACACTGTTCCCTTCTGAATGCGTTACAGATTAAGTTACACTGTTCCTGTCTGATTACATTACAGATTAGGTTACACTGTTCCCTTCTGAATACGGTATAGATTAAGTTACACTGTTCCTGTCTGATTACATTACAGATTAGGTTACACTGTTCCCTTCTGAATGCGTTACAGATTAAGTTACACTGTTCCTGTCTGATTACATTACAGATTAGGTTACACTGTTCCCTTCTGAATACGGTATAGATTAAGTTACACTGTTCCTGTCTGATTACATTACAGATTAGGTTACACTGTTCCCTTCTGAATGCGTTACAGATTAAGTTACACTGTTCCTG
The DNA here is from genome assembly GCA_963556255.1 of Allolobophora icterica. Taxonomy (NCBI): domain Eukaryota; kingdom Metazoa; phylum Annelida; class Clitellata; order Crassiclitellata; family Lumbricidae; genus Allolobophora; species Allolobophora icterica. The sequence continues at coordinate 14,061,990 of OY744605.1, read as the reverse complement.
TCTGATTACATTACAGATTAGGTTACACTGTTCCCTTCTGAATGCGTTACAGATTAAGTTACACTGTTCCTGTCTGATTACATTACAGATTAGGTTACACTGTTCCCTTCTGAATACGGTATAGATTAAGTTACACTGTTCCTGTCTGATTACATTACAGATTAGGTTACACTGTTCCCTTCTGAATGCGTTACAGATTAAGTTACACTGTTCCTGTCTGATTACATTACAGATTAGGTTACACTGTTCCCTTCTGAATGCGTTACAGATTAAGTTACAGTATCAACTACTGATTAAATTCCAGTAATTACTCGCACTGTCTTGACCAACAGTAGCAACCGTTCTCAGACGAAAGATAGCATCATACATGCGAGCATTTTACAATCGAAACTTTTTGAAAGTAGGCTACACCAACTTTATTTTAGCACTTTAATCGTAGTTTACTATAGGATTCCGAAGTTTCTTTCTGAAAATACTAATGCTAGAAAATCGCCAGATGAATTTATTGGAACAGCAGCATGTTCGATGTCACAAGGTCCTTGTAGGAAAAAGCGCAGGTCCTATATTTACATTTTAAATTTACAGTAGTATTCCCATCGTATACAAACAGGTCTTCATACTCCTTTTTGATTAGTATGGCATATGAGTTATATATCGCCTAAATATCTCAATTCCGAATCCCTATTGAACATAGTTAGTCTAGACAGCACTCTGCCGTCATCGTTCGTAACGTTCTGCACGCATGCTTCCTAACTTATCGTAGACAGGTATTACCTTGTACTTAGGTTACCTTCCTCTGAATTACCTTTTACAGAATTACACAACAGTAGCGTTTTTGCGAGGCGGTATGTTTTCGAGTCGAGCTGCATGTACGGTGGATGACAGTATTGTTTATTGTGTAGTCTTTGTTGCGTTTCCGTTTCCATAATTTGCATAATTTTGCATAATTCAAATTTCTGTTTATGAACATATGTTGCTGATTTCGTAGCCAGTCGTAAAGCGCAAGACTGCGTACAGTTTGTCATGCGCACGATCTGTTCATTGACCGAAGAGTCTAAGTATTTATGATGTACAGAGAATTTAGCGTTTCAATCTTCTTGCATTCTGAGAATCATTAAAGTCTGAATTCGTTGTTTCTGACGCCAGCAATCATTATAAAAACAAAGAACGAAGAGGAAAAGATCAACGGTAGATTTTGGATCGATTTCAACCGTCGATTGTCCCACATAAGGAACTGTTGGAACTGCGGTGTGTCTCTTTGGATGTCGCCTCTCTGTAACTGTC
>OY744605.1:14045706-14055706 GCA_963556255.1 Allolobophora icterica | reverse complement strand
GTAAGAGTATCTTACGTCTCAACAATGTCGGACTGCGATGATGATTGTGTTTTCTGACTTTGAAAAAAAGAAGATACTTTTGGATGTTTGTTCGATATTTCAATTTCAGTTGCTTCCTTTTTTCTCTTCGCGGCACCACTCATATAATTTCTACGCATTTTTGATGGGTTGTCTGATATTTCGTTTAATTGATCGTAGGCCTAGTGATAATTGGCCAAAAGTTGCAAATCGGTTTAGCCTACCGTGAACGACGGTGATAACTGACAATCAGAATCTTAATCTGCATAACAAAAAGGGTAGAAACTATCAAAAAACCTCAACCTTATACATTGGAGGAGGTGGAAATGAAGTGATTTTGTTAAGTTAAATAAGCTTGCCAAGTTCACTACCAACTCAGTACCGAGCGTCGACACGCCAACATCATTCTATTTATCCTATTAACTGTGCGAAATTTGATACGCTTTTTGCCCTGTTTATAATTTAAAGTTTAAAACAATTTAAAAAATGACTAGATTATAGGACAGAGAGATTTAATATTAAAAATTAATATTAACTTACCAAGACATAAAAATTCCTTGAATAGCGTTGTGAAAAAGCAGACAAATGAAAACAAACATAATAGCCAATAGCCTACAGCAAGTTGTGCGCCAGCGTCGCCATGCGTTAAAATTATTGATTTATTTCTATAGCGCTCTGATTTTATTACCAATTATTATATTTAACTAAAGATGCAGACCGCAGACATTTTGTTTAAAAAAATTAATAAAAATGTGTTATTGTTCTTACTTTACTTTGCAGAATTGTTACTTGTTAGAACAGAACTTATAATATTGTTATTTTGTTTCTGGGCCGCCGCGGGGCCCCCCGCTGCGCGGGGCCCTAGGCCCGAGCCTCGCGTGCCTATGCCTTAAAACGGCACTGCTCTTCACCCCAAAGGCTTTCCTCTTCAAATGGAAGTCTTCGCTCTTCAAGAAGTCCTACCCTATAACCCATCCGATCCTCTGCCTTCCAAGCTTTCTTTTCCTCAACGAAACCCTCCGTTACAGCTGCTCTGCCACTCTGGTCTCTCTGGCAACCGGGCTCGTACCTCCATTGGACATCGATCTCTGGACAACCCTTCTGATACGACGCAGCGCTCATGAATAAGCTGGGGCTTTGTGCTTAGCTTCAGAGTAGCGCTTTAGAAATTTGGAGTTTACGATTACTATTACGACTACGATTTATCAATCGTATTTGTTTGTCTGTCTTGTTATCTTTCTCTCTTCCTCTGTCTAAGTTTCTTAAGTCGTCTGCCAATCGTTTTCATTTTTCGTGGTTTTCCTTTCCTCGCAATCCTTCTATTCTTTGATCTTCTGTTGCTGACAGATTTCTCTCCATTTCTAAATCTTGGGCAATGGTCTAGTGATTAGAATGCTTGTCTGTCAATCAGAAGTCGATGGTTCAAATCGCCGCCGTGGCAGATCAGCTTTTTGAGATTTCTGCTCTACAGGCGCCACCTAGCGAAGTTAGCTATACGATGAGTACACTGACCGTACACTGCTAGTGGAAAGATAAGGTATTAGACCACTGCATCTCCTCCTCACCTTCTCCTTCTTACCCTCCTTCTTCTCAACCTCCTCCTCACCCTTTTCCTTCTCACCCTTCTCCTTCTGACCTTTCTCCTCACCCTCTTCCTTCTCACTGTTCTCCTCTCATCTTTCGCCTTCTCACCATTCTCCTTCTCCTTCTCCTTCACCCTTCTCTTTCTCTCCCTCCTTCTTCGCACGTTCTCCTTCTCGCCTTCCTCCTCGTGCCTCTCTGGTCAATTTCCACCTACATTTCCTCCTCCTCTTAAGTCTCATCCTATCTCCTCTGCTCTTCTGTCTTTTACACAATTTCTTAAATTCTTTCCAGCTTCTCCTCCTCTCCTTCCCCTTCTTCCTCCTCCTCATCCCTCTGTCTTCCATCATGTCAGTTTCTTCTTCCCTCTAAGTTAAATAATTTCTTTTCCTGTTCCCTTTCGTCTTGCGTCTGTCTTTCCCAAACTCCCTTCCTTCTCTGAACCTTCTCCTCCCTCCTCCTTCTCTCTTTTCTTCTTCCTCCTCCTCCTCCTTTTCCTGCCCTATCTTCTTTCATGTCAGCTTCTCCGCACCCACTAGCGCCCTCTGTTAGCTTCAGCGTGCAACACGGAGATGCTTTTTGTGAAGGCATCAATCATGAACGCAGAGCCGCGCCAAGAAATCGTCGACTGCCCAGCACGGCAATGCATTTTCCGAACGAAGGCAACTTCAGAGGCAGGATTTCTTGCCCACAGTGGACGTCGAGGCAATTCTTCAAATTTCCTATGGGCTTCAGTCGACAGAAACTATAGGAAAGTTTATTCAAAAGATTAGCGAATTGCTATTTAGAAAGCGAGGAAGAAATTGCCTATAGGTACATGTATACATACATACAAACATACATACATACATACATACATACATACATGCATACATACATACATACATACATACATACATGCATACATACATACATACATACATACATACATACATACAAACAAACATACACACATACATACATACATACATGCATACATACATACATACATACATACATGCATGCACATACACATACATAAACACATACACATACGTACATACTGCGAACACACATACATATATACATGCATACATATCTATCGATTACTAAATTTGTCCGATTTTGAACGGTTATTCTATCATGTCTGTCTGTCTGTCTGTCTGTCTGTCTGTCTGTCTGTCTGTCTGTCTGTCTGTCTGTCTGTCTGTCTGTCTGTATGTCTGTCTGTGTCTGCCTGCCTGCCTGCACATATACTGACTTTTGCATGGGCTTTGAACTGATTCGGACTTGATGTTGGTGTGCCATCGGTTGATGCCTTGAGCATTAAGTGGAAACTCTATAGCAAATCATTATCGATAGTAAGTAATAAGTAATCTTCATCATATATATATACATCTGATATAAATAAATAAATAAATAAATAAATAAATAAATAAATAAATATATATATATATATATATATATATATATATATATGGGTAATTACGTAAGTATGTGCGTACATATCTTGACATTTATATGGCGCCTCACATCCTTTCAATGTCGCTGACGTATCAAAAGATTTGGCGAGTGAGGGTGTCGACAGGGATGGATTGTCCTCATCCTCCGCAGCCGTTGATGACGCTGCCAGGTCACCGATGATAGTCTCGATGACATCCTAACGGGCAGGGAGGTCACCCGAGGGGTAGATCGAGCGGGGGAAGGAGCGATCGACTGGTTAATTCCACCCGCAGAGACTTAATCAAAAGACCCGGTCATCCAACAATGGCAGCCCATTAAAAGCGGATTTCTCCGACATTATCCGCTCCGAATATGAGCCCGGACTGCCTGACCCCGTGACCTCGTCTTTGCCCCCGTCACCGAGGGGCGGGCGAGCAGCGAGCGCAGCCGAAGACAGCCGTAGACAGCCGAACGACCAAGCCATCTCATTTGTATCACTTAAGCCCTCCTACCAATCTTCCCGCTTATAATCTTTACGAGATTAAATCTCATATTATACAGCTGATAATATCATACTTACATACATATCTTATATATGGGTGCATGTATCTCTATCATAATATGCATATATATAGATATATCATATATACATATACATTTACTTTTGTCTCATTTATATACATCAGATAATAATGCGTATACTTCTACGCGTACATAAATTTGTATTTATGTAATTATATTTGCAATATTTAAATGCAAAGAACTGGAATAATTAGGTTATATAAATACTTATGTATATACATACTTATGTATATATATACATATACATAATTATGTTAGTCCAATAATAAATAAGTATCGTAGCCTATATATCATAAATATGAACGTGTGTTTTGTCTGTATATTATTGTGTATGTATCGAATAGGGCATATATGTGTCTATCGGTGTAAGAAATATTTAAAGACAAAGACACAGAATGTGTATGCCTATTTCTCTACGGTTGTGCCGTTACTTAATGCATGTTCTTGGAGCTCCACGGAGCTTATAATGCCTAATTAAATTTCTGAATCTTCTCTCTAAAAATGCATATCAGGTAGGCCTCGTGTATTTAGGTACATATTACACAGGTCTTTCTATAATTAGGCCTACAGAAGCCGTCTAAGTCTCGCGTAATGACGAGATTATCCGACGGCGTTTAATTGCAGGGATGCCCAGCAATTATTGTCGCGTGGTGACGCCAGTGTCGACTTCTTGAATAGTGACGTCATTGCGTGAGACTCTGCCGTGATCATTACTTTCTCGGATTATTGTGAGGTCGCGTCTCGAAGCAGGAATTCTGGTTTAGTTCTGTCAACTTATAACGAATATGAAATGAAATTGTTGGAGCTCGTTTTCATTATGTTAGAGCATAAGAATATCATATATTTAGCAGCTACTTTCTGACGTAATTATAATCCTAAAATTCATATACTTGTCCTAAATAGTTGTATTGAGGACAAATATGTGAATCGTATAGATTTTTCTGTTGCACCTATGGAGTATATCTGTTGTACAGTGGACAAAATGTAACAGTGTAACTTGGTCGACACATGTAGCACGTCAGTCATGATTGCCATGAATGTTGTGAGAAGTATATTTCACAATCCTACACTTGTACTCTTCAAACAAATGATGAAATGTGATTGTTGCACTGTGACCTCAACTAGAAAATGAGTACACGGACTGTACACTATTGCTTGGAATATCAGAATCATTCTTTTTTTTCTCTTCTTTTTCCTCTTCCTTCTTCTGCTTCGATCTTCTTCTTCATCTTCTTTTGTTCTTTTGGCTGCTGATGATTTTGTTCTTTTTCCTTTTTTCCAACCTTTTCTTCTCTTTTCATCTGTTTCTTCTTTCTCTTCTCTCTTTTTCTTCTCTTTGCACTGCCTTATCTAGATATATATTATGAATCGATTACCGCTTATAGTGGCCCTTTTTAGAGGCCTGTATATACTGGTTCGGCATCGCTTGGTGCTCGACAGCAAGGTCCCGTAACATATATAGGCCCTCATTGCAATCGTAAACTCTAAAATTCAAAAGCACTATTCTAAGGCTATAGGCGCAGGACACCAGCTTATTTACGAGCGCTGCGTCATATCAAAGGGTTTGTCCAGAGATCGATATCCAATCGCTCTTTTCTCTCACGGCCATCAACACTGTATCCCTTGGAGGCGTTGTTCTGTCAAGGGTTTGAATGTATACAAAGCACGCGGTCACTTATTCAAACACCTTGCATGTGTAAATACGGTGTTTACAGTATGCAGCACTCCACACCCGAATTCCCGAAGGTATACACCGGAGTTTTTTTTATAATATTTTTACCATAGGAAGTGTATATCAACAGCAGAGACTATAGGCTTAATTATAGCAAATCTACAAGGCTCGTTGATTAACAACATATATAGCAGACTTGGTCGCACTTATGAACTCTGTAAGTGGGACAAGTATGCGAATCGAAATACAGTTGTATATTAGATATTGCATTGATAGCAATATTAGCAACTTCGGTAGATGCGTATACGTCACAGTGCTTCTGTGCAATAAGTTGAAGGTTGACGTGTCGAATCTATCCTTTTGATGTCTATATTTTCTACCTATAGGGCTAAGACATTTTGTAGATGGGGGGGGGGGGGGGCTAAAACGGGTGAAGGTCCTCACCCGATGAAATCGTTGAAAGTCAAGTCAATAGAAATTACTGTGCGTAATTGCCAGTCATTGTTTCAAATAGCTTTCTTTGTGATTGGAGTACACATGTGCACCACTGTCGACAGTTACAAGTTTTTGCTGCCTTATGTATAATTCACATTTGCCCTTTATAAGGCCGATGATAGCGACTGTTAGTAGAATGTTCTTTCAATTGAAAAATACAGTACAATAGAATGCAACACAATGCATTACAATACGAATTAAAACAATACAACACAATAATGACAATACAATGCAATAAAAAATACTTGACAATTCACGAAGGCATTCAGTACATGTCTAGCCGTATATGAAACAATTGCTGCGTTCCGCCGCCAGACAATTGTGTCCATTGACATCCTTTCATTTAAAAGTCTAACATAGCTTCGCACTTGTCGACCTATCTGCGGAAATATTAATCGCCAAATGACAAACAATCGAATGATTGAGAACGCGTATCAACATTTTCCTCGCTCCGGTCGAAGATAAGATCGCACAGCACAAACTACAGATAATTACTACATAATTAATTGCGATTTTTGATTATCCGGCGTCGCGCTTGACTGCGCACGAGAAGCTCTCTCGTCAAGCGGAGCGTGTAGCTGTCGGCAGAGCTGCGGTGCATCAATTACTACGATGCGTCTATATCTTTCTCAGCGATTGGTTTCTTCAGCGTCATTTGCGACGAATCCTCAAAATTGTCCTCGTCTGCATTTCGTGTGGACGGAAGAGACGGAAGAGAAGAGACGGGCGATAGAGCTGAGTATAGACGGAGAACAAATTAATCTGCCGGTGCTGCTAGTCTTCGCTTTTCTCTCGAACACACAGCAGACGAGTAATGTTCTATAAGACAATGTCGGATTATCGTAGACACTTTTGTGAGAGGTTTAGGGACGCTGTATTAAGTGTCTAGTATACATGCTTACACACATACATGTATATACATTATACAGTGCTTTTTTCTGCCGGAGCGCTCCGGTACAACGTTCCAGCACTTTTTTTACCGTTCTATAAACAATTTAGTTATTTTAATAAAAGAATTATTTAGTTCTTTTAATTTAATACGACGTCAAAAATTTTCTTGGGGAGGGTCTCACCCATACCCCTCCCCAAACCCGTCCTCGTTTTTTCGGGCTTCGCTCGCGATTTAGCCCTTCCATAATTGTTCAGTTGCGGAACCTTTTTTCTAGAAAAACGCACTGCATATTATACATACATACATACATACATACATGCATACATACATACATACATATGATTCATCCATAAATAGATATACTAAAAACTAACATACATAGATATATACACACTAACAGACATAGGCTCTATCTGAATAAATACATAGTCCCCTACATACATACATAATACATTTACACTTCCGGACAAACGTGTCCGAACAGAACGGGCAATCACCGTAGCCTACTCAGTATGGCACGTTATATCACGGCCTTCATGGTGTTTAATGCTTATTCAGTCATAAGCCATTACATAGCCCAATGATCGGTTTCTAACAGCAGACAAATTTACGACCGGAACCATCCATAGCCACACTGCTCTGATAAGTCCATACACAACAAGCATGCACCGTGCCTCGTTTAGCGGAACACCTACAATCGCACGCACACGCATGAACATACACAGACAACAAGACACACAGACACACAAGCAAGCGGACGTACGAATACAAACTGCGTCCTCATCTTGATGAAATTTGCCAGATCTGCTAATGAGGTCAAGGAATTGGAAAATTCGTCGGCTAAGGACAACCCACTCGTCCGCGCAACTTGCCCGGTGCTCTACTGAGCGGGGACAACATTCGGACATCCCGAACGGAGATTGGTAATTACTATCGCGAAGGCAAATAGACTCATTAGTACAGATCGAATGAATGAGACACGGGATGAATTAGATCCGTCGCTAGATCACGTGTCTGCTCTAACTGCGAATCCTTTGTATCTTCAGAGGTATTGTCTGTGAATCGGAGACACTAATGTCCACTTAGAACGAGCGCCAATGTCTTCTCCTAATGTTGCTGCGGCCGCCTTCGCCTCGTGATTAGATTACAAAGATTCAGATTAAGATTGGATTCGTTCAGATTGGATCAGATTGGATTAGATGAAACTGTGGATCAGATTAGAGTGGATCTGATTACGCAGATGAGATATCAGATTAGTCATTAGAGATTAGTCATGGATGAGATTTCCTCCGATATATTTTAGGGAATGATTTAGTTTTACAAATTTTTTTATTAACTTACTTACTGAATTTATTCGAATCGCTAGATATGCGAGTAGGCTAAGCATTCGATTAGATATATAAAGTAGCCTATTCAAGGGTCTTGCTAGACACTGTAGAGCCGAGCTGTAGCGATTAGCCTAAACAACTTTCAAAACTGAACACTTGACGTACAAAAAACCCTCAACGCTTAAAGGCGCGAGCTATAGTGATGATGATGATGATGATGATGATGATGATGATGATGATGATGATGATGATGATGATGATGATGATGATGATGATGATGATGATACCAGCCATTTTGCGGCGATGGGTACGAATAAATTATCTCCAGTGTCCTCGGTCATTGTCAAGTCTATTGTCCCCGTTAGTGTCAGTCCAAGTTATGTTATGTCATCATTTATCTTATCCATCCAGCGTAGTCTTGGTCTGCCTTTGGTTCTTTTCCTTCGAATCCTGCACGTAGTCCACTGTGTGATATTCAGTTTGAAAAGATCAAAGTTTATATAGCGCCTTCAACAGTAACAATGGCTTTTAATTAGACCTAGTATAGGCCTACCACAGGGACGGTATGCAACGATAAACCGAAGGCAGAACAATGCACACGTTTACAATAGAGCCTCTAAGTCTATAGGGAAACTCCCCAGTGTGATCCTAGGCTCGAAGGATCTGTAGGTTGTCGTACTAAACACGACACCAATCTAAAAGCAGGACAATTCTTGGCCTCTTTATCCCAGGACGGATGGTAGGCTGAGTTAGCACAGTGACATAACTAAGCTGCCAGTGATACAGTGATGTTTGCCCTCAATATATAACGACGTAGTCGACTCCTCATTCTGCGGCAAGAGCTTCTTGCTCTTTTCTCTACCTCAACTGCACCACCCGAATTGCATAAAAAAGTTAAGCCTTGTGGACTGTTTCTCGGCATTTGTTTTTATTTCTCTTTTTAAATGTCCACCGGTTATTAATTGCACACTGACGTAACGAAGGTCACGTGCTAGTCAACATCCAGCGACAAATCTATACGTCCAACGCCTAGCACTCCATTGTTCGCACAGCTAAGAAAAATACGCCACGTTGGCGGGTAATATTTCACGGGTGCGTTATTTGACAACCCCTCATAACCGGCAGACGGCGGAAATGGTTGGATAACAGCAATTCGTGGAATAATTTCGTCTGAAAAACGAAAAGAAAACACGACCACGAAACCGAAGGAAAGACGGTGACCGACTACAAGTCCGGTCGCCAGATGGCCTCGCCGTTGTCAAGGATCAAAGGCGCCAGTCCGCCAGATCAATCCCCTACAACGTTCGACTATTGTCTTGACGTTCGATGAAAAGAAACTGAATATTAATAACCGCACGGACGCTGTCACGCTGGCTGCGGTCCGGGAAAGGGACACACGCACCGGATAGAGAATGGCTGGGTCGTGCACCATTGTCAGTTGCTGCAACTAGTTTCAGATTTGGGGTGAGCGTAGCCGGATTTGTATTATGACGAGTATGTTCATAATGATGATGATGATGATGATGATGATGATGATGATGATGATGATGATGATGATGATGATGATGATGATGATGATGATGATGATGATGATAATAATAATAATAATAATAATATATATATATATATAGTAATAGTAGTAGTAGTAGTAGTAGTAGTAGTAGTAGTAGTAGTAGTAGTAGTAGTAGTAGTAGTAGTAGTAGTAGTAGTAGTAGTAGTAGTAATAATAATAATAATAATAATAATAATAATAATAATAATAATAATAATAATAATAATAATAATAATAATAATAATAATAATAATAATAATAATAACAACAACAACAATAAAATAAGACGATTTATATAGCCCCGTAAACATTCGAGGCGAAAACTAGGCGCTGTACTTGAGTTTAAAACAATGAGTGACAGTCATATTGTACTTTATAAGAGATAGGCATAGGTCTTGGTCTGTGATTTGAATGTCTCCAAAGATGGCGCGTTCTTCACATGGTCGGGAAGACTGTTC
>OY744605.1:13860706-14040706 GCA_963556255.1 Allolobophora icterica | reverse complement strand
GGAAAAAGACACAACTGTTACGTTCTCTATTTTATTCAGAGAGTCATGTTCAAGAGATACGGCTAGTGGAGTAAGGGCCCACTCTGCTGCTCAGGTCTCGAGACAGACTAATTCTGAATAGTGGGAGGATAAAAGGTTGTGTAAACCGGAAAGAGATCAGACCAAGATATTCGGGTCGGGTATTCGGGTACCCAGGTCCGAAAGAGACACGTCCGCTTTACTAGCGAAACCCAGCTAGTCAGAGTCCCAGGGTGAAGTGTACGAGAGTTCCCGGTTAAAGGAACATTAACGCAGACCAAGAGTAAACGATACGAGAAAGTCCGGGTAGTCGGGTATCCAGATAGAACATATTTTCTTGTCGCAACACACAGCTCTGAGGACTGATTGAAGTGCGAGGTTGGGCCCCCTCGTGCGTAGGTCAGAACAAAGGTCTGTGTGTGTAGATAGCGAAGGTTATAGAGAGAGGACCTTCACTATCAGAGTGCCATAGAGACCCGTTATCTTTCGAAGCAGAATTCATTATTGTGAGGCCGGTATGCCGCACACGGAAACACAGCTAGAGATACGTGACAGTAAGAAGACGCGTTGCCCGATGGATACGTGTCTTCTATTACATGACGCAGAGACTCGTCATAAGTACTTCTTGTTCCCTGAACTTAGAAAACGTTTGGTGTTCCATGATAACGGCGATAGTTCAAGAGTCACGAGGTGCAGAATGGTCCGTCAAAGTTCAGACCAGGTAGAGAGGAAGAGGAAGCCCGTAACTAGGAAGGTACACAGAAAGGCAAAGACTGCTGCAGGTAAAAGATCGAACCCTGTTCTGAAGGACGGCCATCCTCAGGACGTTACCCACCCGGTGACCGCGGAAGTGGCAGAGTCTGATGCCGAGACCGAGCTCTACAGTGTAGCCTCTCTTAGTAAGACGGTAAACCCTGAACCTCCTCTGACAGGAATGGCCACTATGGACAGAGATAAGCCGTTTGACGGTGACAATAGGCAAGGCAGTGACTCGGGTGGCTCCAGACGGGTAGTGGGCTGGAGTCATCACAGGAACCCGCCCGGCGCGGCAGGGCAGGCGTCCGGGCGGCGAACGCCACAAACTGGTACCAGAAGTGGGGTACCAGCGTTTTCTATCCGCAGATCAGAGGAAGGCCCTGAAGATGCCGATGACGAGTCCGATGATATCCCTAACCGTGAATACAGAAGCTTGGACCATAACGGTGCACGTCCAAAGACACGGCAAAATGAGCAGAAGTTGTTTGGCGAATTGCTCGCACCTGGTGTAGCCAATGCAATCGAAACGGTAGCTGGGGCCCGTAGTGGCCACGAAAGAAGTTCGTTTTCTCTCGCCGGTATTGAAGGATGGCTGAGAAACGTTCCAAGGACTATTGAGGCAGTTGTCCAGAACACTGCAGAAAACGAGAGAAACCAGTTCCGTCAAAGAACTTTTGAAAAGGCAGAGATTGAGTTATCAAGGCCCTTTGACGATGACAGAGTGCCGAGACTTACACGCTGGACAAATATAGAAAGAATGCCAGACATGTTTGAGGAGATCGGAGTGCCTTTTCCTGTGGATGGCACAGTGCTAGAAAGAGTGCCTGGATTATTCGAAGACACTAGAGTACCGCGAATAATACACGGGAGAGAGGTAGAAGACATGCCAGTAGACTTTGAGCAGCTTCGAGTTACTAGTCTTAGACAAGATACGCAGCCTCTACGTTTGAAGAGGGCTGAAGAGATGCCAAGGGCGTTTGAGGAAGTCCGAGAACCGCGTTACCTAAACGATGACATCGTTGCGAAGAAAGCGAATGTTTGTGAGGCACGTCAGCGGAACGAAGACGATCGAAGATCTTTGACAGAAATAGTGGATTGGAAAGCGGAGATGTCTTACTTGCGACAGAGCGTGGCGACAATGAGTAAGAGGCTAGAAGAACTATCGGTTCCCGCTGCTCATCACAAAGAGTTGTTCCGAGGGGAAAATCCGGGGGACCCGTTGGGACCAGGTTTCCTGGAGGACTGCCAAGGACAACTAAAGATAGATGAGTCAGCACGGAACCGAGGTTTCCCAGAAACACGTGAGAAAGTTTCGCATTCTGAAACTGTGGAAAAGTCGCTCACCCGCTGTTTTCCGAAGGATAGCAGAATGATGTCGCATGGTTTAAAGACAGAAAACTCGTGGAGTCAAGATTTTCAAGAAAATCGTGAAGCTGAAAGTGCGGAAAAGTGGCGGACCCGAGGTTCCCCAGAGAAACGTGAGAAGCTTGCAGAGGCTAAAAGGGCAGGTGGCTCGCGAAGCCGTGGTTATCCAGAGAATCCGGAGAAACGCTGGCAGATTGAAAGCTCTGTAAAATCGCAGAGCCGAGGATACCCAGAGAAAGAGGAAGAAATATCACGTGACGAAAAGTCGAGAGAATCACGTGGTCAGTTTCTGCTGAAAAGAAACAAGGTTGAAGTGAGACAACCTTCGTCAGATGGCGCTTCAGATACAGAGGTTAAAAGCGTTTACAGAGAAGCGGCCGTGAGTAACGGAAGTTTTAGACGGAAAGATCCTATGAAATATGAAAGAGAGACGTATAATCGGGTTAATCTATCCGAGTATGACAGACACGTTAGAGACAAAGTAACCCATGAAGAAACAGACGAAGAAAGGAAAACGGAAACGGAAGCAGATCCTTTCTCGAGGAAATCGACCAAAGAGCGATGCTCTAGAGGCCAGAATACCGATTGTAAAGGTAGTTATCGCCCAGGTGGTAGTGGCGAGGTTAATCCCGCTGAAGGTGCGCGGAAAGTGAATCGACCGAAGACTGTCGGTACAGACAATGACCGGTTCGTCGGGAGGGCGTCGTCAGGTGCAGTCGACAGCCAATGGGTAGCTCCCGTTCTGTACGAGGTATCCGACAGACCTCAGAAGCCAAGAAAGAGAGATGTTTGCGCAGAAGACCGAAATTCCCAGAGTTTCCGCAATGAACGGAAAGGGTCAGATTTCGGGTCTTTCGCAGGCGGCGATCCGCGTGGAAACGGTCCGGCTGCATTAAGTAATGAGGAAGAAAGTGCAGCTTGGAGCGACCGAGAGAGAGGTACGAAGGTTTCTAAGTGGCGTACTAAAAATGCGTCCCGTACTCAGAAGAGACATGGGTACGAGCAACATCGGTCTGTACGGTACACTACAGCAGAAAGCGAACCGTTGAGTGACGATGAAATAGACACAGAAGAGTCTACGGGACGAAATGGAAAGAGGAACATTATTCGGAAGAGAGGTGAAAACGGTCAGCATCGACCAGCTGTGAGGGCTGAAGACGGAAACGAATCGATGAGTGACCGCGATGACACTAGGAAGAATTTGCCCAAGACGAATGTCAGAAAAACGCCTGTTACGCAGAAGAAAGGCGAAAACCCAACAGACCGTGGAATACGAATTAAGCTGGAGAAATATGATGGAAAAACAGCGATAGCCGCGTTTTTGGCCAAGTTCGAAGTTTGTGCTCGTTGCAATCGGTGGACTGATCGGGAGAAAGCAGATCAGTTGATGTGCGCTTTAACAGGGCCGGCGTCTCAGCTATTGTGGGATATGGCAGCACAGGACAATGTAACCTGGCAAGAACTTGTCGAAAGGCTCAAAGCGAGGTACGGTTCCGAAGACCAGTCAAGCCTATATCGTATGAAACTTCGCACATACAGGCAGGCTCATGGAGAGACTCTGGGCACTGTTGTGCAAGAAATAAGGAGGTTGATGGCTTTGGCGTACCCAGGGGCTACAAGGATATTGTCGAGACGGTTGCTTGTGATGCTTTCATTGACGCATTGGCAAATCAAGACTTGGCTCAGAAAGTGCGCGAACGAGAGCCTGCTAACCTTGAGGCTGCCTATAAACATGCAGTTCGGTTAGATGCTTATGGCCGATCGTCGACACAAGGAAGTGATATGGACCGTAGACACGGTAGAGTTAAAGTTACAAGGGAAGATCGTAAATCCACGTGTGTTGAGGAGCAACAAACTCTCCGTTTAGAAGATCTCGAAAGGGAGATAAAGAATCTGTCAAGGCAAATTGGGCGATTTGCATCGAAACAAGATTACGACCCGGTTTCTGGAAGACCGCATGGAATGGCGAACAGTTCGGACAGAGCCATTGAAGGTCAAAGGAAGACCGAACCGAACGTCGTACAGCGACGGAGTTTTCCGCCAGGACGGTGGAGAAACCCTGATATTGAATGTTACCTTTGTAAACAGAAAGGGCACGTACAACGTTTTTGTCCTCAAGGAACTGCTGAGAGGATTGGTGAGGACAGAACCAATGAAACAACTAAGGCAGAACCCATCCAAGAGGAGGCTCAAATCTACTGATCAAAGGCAGCAGGATGGCTTACGTTGTCGCTAGACTAGAAGGGAAGCGAATACACTGTCTACTTGATTCTGGAAGTGAAATGTCACTTGTGCCACGACGCCTTGTGTTGAACACCGTGCTAGTACCGTCAGCACAGCGTCTGTTAGCCGCTAATGGAAGTCAGATAAAAGTGGACGGTGAAACCACGCTGAAGATTGGTATTGGAAAACATATATATCCTCTACCATGTTTAGTGACGGACCAAGTGACGGAAGTGATCTTGGGGTTGTCATGGTTAGAAAACAATGAAGCTCGATGGGACTTCGCAAGTCGCTGCGTTTGTTTAGGGAGCGAGAAGATCCCTCTGAAAGAAGCCGTGACCGAATCCATGTGCCGGAGAGTTGTCGTTCAGGAGGACACCGAAATTCCGCGAAGAAGCCAGGTTGACGTCCCAGCTTCAGTGGTGTACCGACATTTCCAAGAGGATAACGAAGACTGGACGACTATTATTGTTAGAAAGGACAGTGAGGCTTTTGTTAAGTGACTTTCAAAGCTGCTGTGAGAGCTATTTTGCGAGGACGATACCATGACCGCTTAATTGCGGCGATTTTACGGACTTATGTCGGAGAAATATTTTTGAGTTTTCTTTTGATGACCTATTGTTTGAACAGTTGCCTTGTACTGAAATGCATAACAATTGCGGTACATGTTACCGCTTAATTGCGGCGAGTTTACGGACTATTGTTGGAAAACGATGTTTTAAGTTTCTGTTTGATGAAAACCTTTTGTTTCGACTGTTGCTAGTATTCTGATGTAACGATACTCGGAATACTTAGTAAATGCATAATTACGAGTGTTTTGAAAGTTCGTCGCATTGCGAATTCCTTGTTTCCCGTTTGACGATAACTGATGCTCAAGTGCTACTATAAGATGTGTGACTATTTTAGGCACGTCTACGATGCTAAATTCGGGGGTTCCGAGGATAACTTTGAGTTTTGTTCTGATGAGAATAATTTTCAGACTACCCTAGACGCAGATAATACCATTTGCGGTACTAGGTGGTTTAATTGCGAAAAATTTACAAAGAAGTTTCGCAGTGCGACTTTCAGTTTCTTGTGAAGACGCCTATTGGGTGTTTTCGTGTATGATGTTTGGGTTTACGTACCGCATACGCTATAAGACATTGCGGTAAACATTACGGTTGTCGGCGAGTGCGAGAATCTTACGGATACGGTTTTGAGTTGAAATCTTAATTTCATTTCTTTGATCCGAAGTGTACGGACTTAGAAATTGTTAGAGCATCGCCGTCACTATGTTTAAATGTTTGTCTGCGTTGCATTAGTTGACAATTGTGTGTAAAGATAAACTTGTGCGATTGATGTATAATGTTAGTGCCTATGTTAAATGACATTAAATAGTTTCGTTTTATTTGATGCACGATGTTAGAGTAATTATGTAAATAGGATAATTTGTATTCATTAAAAAAAAAAAAAAAAAAAAAAAAAAAAACAATTTTTAGGGCCGCCGAGCGATGCCGGTCGGTTACTGACTTCGTCTTTGCTTTTACTTATATTATTTTGGAGTTGTGCATGATGAGATGGACGAAGTTGACATTCGGGAGATTGCTTGGTGACTTTTCTCTCCTAGGTCTCCTGGCCAGTTCGGTTGGGTAGAGCCCAGAATCATGATAGAGGGCCTGTTAAGGTTGGCAACTTGAGGGTTAAGATAGGTTGCCAGTAGGGCGGTTGATGGAATCTCTTGCACCATTAAAAAGGCTGTCGCTAGAACGGTTTGCGCGATATTGTAAGGGCGCTGGGTGGCTTCTTCTCGGTTTCAGAGTGGTTGCTCTGACCAAGGTGTGCTTCCCCAGTTGCTGAGGCTAGCACCGTCGCTTGGCGTACGTGCGGGGTAGCAGAGATTGTCGGGTCTGGATTCGGTACTTGACAAAGTCGTCCAGATGACCGAGGTGTTACGCCCTATAACCAGCGAAATAGTGGTTCCTTGCCTTCTAAGTGGATCTGGGTTGGAGATGTTTCTGTCACGTGGATCCAGGTCCCCGGTTTGTCGGAGATGCTCCGCATCTAAGTAAGGTGGGGAGAGTGTGGCGGTTATGCCACAAGGCACGAACGAAGGAATATGATAGCTGTCTTAATTAATTAGCGTCTTATTCGATGGGTGGCGCTTTATAGCTGTTCGATTATTATTATAATTATAAGTGCTGTATTTTATTTTTGCCATTTTAAAGCTTCAATTAATTAATTAAAATAATTAGTCCAATATTTAGTGGCTAAACATAGGGCGCTGCTTAATATAGCTGGTAGAGATTTGGATTTTGGACACCTGTATTTAAGAAGATGGTGATGGCCTGCTATATAAGTATGAAGGCCAGAATATGGGTGTACGTACTTAATGATAGTCATGCAGACCAATAAATCTAGCCTTCCTATGGATGCCAAAATAATGCTTACGTACTAAATTATAGTCGTGCAGACCAATGAATGTAGCCGGCCTATGGAGGCCAGAAAATGTCTTACGTGCGAGACCATAGGATGCAGATAGATTCATAGAGCCTGCCTCACGCTGCGTTGCCTATATCGTAGGATGGCGACGCTGCATCCTGCATATACAGCGATACGGTTCTTTAGTGTCGTTGGTTAGCGATAAATACTGCACTCCGTGTGGTAGTATACGGCGAGTGATAAAGCGAGTTCCAGGTTTCGGTTCGGGCAAGTTGAAAATATAATTACGGACGAGAGGGCGTCCGAGAAAAAGGCTAATCTGTGCGATCCCGGGTTACAGCCGAATCGATCGCTCTCGGGTGAAGGATTGAGTCCGCCGATCCGACAGGTTTGGGGCCCACCCTGCCGTTAGATCGCGAAAAGGTCTGAATCCCGATTGTTGGTAGTTTGCGGGCTGAGTATAGCTCGGGGAAAGACCGATCGTGAGAGATTGAGAGCTCACAGGTCTGTTCCGGTAACGTACGGGGCAAGGAGTTTCCTGGTGACCGTCTGATAAACCTCGGGCAAAGTCCCGCTGTTGGCAGTCAGAGATACACGGGCAAAGACCCGGTGGTACCCGTCAGAGATACACGGGCAAAGACCCGGAGATACGCGGGCAAAGACCCGGTGTTGACCGTCAGATATAAACGGGCAAAGACCCGGTGGTAGCCGTCAGAGATACACGCGGAAAGGCCCCGCTGTTGACCGTTAGAAATACACGGGCAAAGACCCGGTGGTACCCGTGAGGGATACACGCGGAAAGGCCCCGCAGTTGACCGTTAGATATACACGGGCAAAGACCGGTGGTAGCCGTCAGAGATACGCGGGCAAAGACCCGGTGGTACCCGTCAGAGATACACGAGCAAAGACCCGGAGATACGCGGGCAAAGACCCGGTGTTGACCGTCAGATATAAACGGGCAAAGACCCGGTGGTAGCCGTCAGAGATACACGGGCAGAGTCCGAGCTGTTGATCGTCAGAGTTATACGAGCAAAGACCCGGTGGTGATAACTCAGTTAAAGTATCGTCCATAAAGCTGAGCAGTGCGATCCCGAGTTACAGCAAAAACTAATCACTCTTGGGTATTGGATTGACCGCCGATTCGACAGGTTTGGGGCCCACCCTGCCGTTAGATCGCGAGCCGGTCTGAATCCCGATTGTGGAAGTTTAGCAGGCTGAGTAAACCTCGGGGAGAGACCGATCGTCCGAGATATACAAAAACACAGGTCTGTATAGGTAAAGTGCGGAGAAACATTCCGCTGGTGACGTCCGGTGAAGTACCGGAACGATCTTGTTGAAACTGTTCGATAACATCGGGGAACAACCGGTGAATCTCAATACGCGGTATCCGGGTTTGGCTGCTTTAAGCGTCATAGTTACTCCCGCGGTTTACCGGCAAATATCCGTCCGGGAGACCATCCGGACGATCCGACCGTTGTCTGTTCCAGTGTTCGGGAAAGTTCCCACGGTGGGAAGATACACAGGTCTGTGTGCAATAACGGGGTAAAGTTACTGATATTTACCCAGAGATACCATTAGTAGAATCGTGTGTGAGTACCGAGAAACGAAGCCTACGAGTCTGTGCGCTCCCGGAAAAAGACACAACTGTTACGTTCTCTATTTTATTCAGAGAGTCATGTTCAAGAGATACGGCTAGTGGAGTAAGGGCCCACTCTGCTGCTCAGGTCTCGAGACAGACTAATTCTGAATAGTGGGAGGATAAAAGGTTGTGTAAACCGGAAAGAGATCAGACCAAGATATTCGGGTCGGGTATTCGGGTACCCAGGTCCGAAAGAGACACGTCCGCTTTACTAGCGAAACCCAGCTAGTCAGAGTCCCAGGGTGAAGTGTACGAGAGTTCCCGGTTAAAGGAACATTAACGCAGACCAAGAGTAAACGATACGAGAAAGTCCGGGTAGTCGGGTATCCAGATAGAACATATTTTCTTGTCGCAACACACAGCTCTGAGGACTGATTGAAGTGCGAGGTTGGGCCCCCTCGTGCGTAGGTCAGAACAAAGGTCTGTGTGTGTAGATAGCGAAGGTTATAGAGAGAGGACCTTCACTATCAGAGTGCCATAGAGACCCGTTATCTTTCGAAGCAGAATTCATTATTGTGAGGCCGGTATGCCGCACACGGAAACACAGCTAGAGATACGTGACAGTAAGAAGACGCGTTGCCCGATGGATACGTGTCTTCTATTACATGACGCAGAGACTCGTCATAAGTACTTCTTGTTCCCTGAACTTAGAAAACGTTTGGTGTTCCATGATAACGGCGATAGTTCAAGAGTCACGAGGTGCAGAATGGTCCGTCAAAGTTCAGACCAGGTAGAGAGGAAGAGGAAGCCCGTAACTAGGAAGGTACACAGAAAGGCAAAGACTGCTGCAGGTAAAAGATCGAACCCTGTTCTGAAGGACGGCCATCCTCAGGACGTTACCCACCCGGTGACCGCGGAAGTGGCAGAGTCTGATGCCGAGACCGAGCTCTACAGTGTAGCCTCTCTTAGTAAGACGGTAAACCCTGAACCTCCTCTGACAGGAATGGCCACTATGGACAGAGATAAGCCGTTTGACGGTGACAATAGGCAAGGCAGTGACTCGGGTGGCTCCAGACGGGTAGTGGGCTGGAGTCATCACAGGAACCCGCCCGGCGCGGCAGGGCAGGCGTCCGGGCGGCGAACGCCACAATAATAACATAAATAGTAATAATAATAAAAATAATAAAGGCAGCGGTAGATCTATCCATTATAAAGCTCCCCAAAGACACCAATTATTACACTAAATCATCCGGAGATAGGCCTATATATTCGTTAACTGCGGTCAATCGTCAGTTGATAAGAGACCTACATCTGACTTCGTTTTACTGTAACAGGGTTTCTGTAACAGAGATCGAATAATAATAATAATAATAATAATAATAATAATAATAATAATAATAATAATAATAATAATAATAATAATAATAATAATAGTAATAATAATTAATAAAAATTAATTTAAAAAAAATAAATAATAATAATATTATGCCTTCCACAGCACTTTTGTTCTCCCGAATCTTGACCAGGACGGCCACTCCAGAGTCAACATAATTAATTAGTATCTTGCACCTGAGGGATCATATACACCTCGGGTAAAAAAATAATAATAATAATAATAATAATAATTATTATAATGATAATAAAGTTAGTAGTACATCTATCCATAATTCCATATATGTAAAAATTCTCCAAAGACACCTTTAAACTAAATCCGCCGAAGCTATATATATTCATCAACCGCGTTTAATCGTGAGATCCGGAACCATGATGATGGGGCTTCGTTTCACTGTAACAGGATTTCTGTAAAAGAGATTTAACAATAGGCTAATAATAATAATAATAATAATAATAATAATAATAATAATAATAATAATAATAATAATAATAATAATAATAATAATAATGCCTCTGCTTTTAGAGGTACATTCACTTTACACTCCGGGGATGAGGACCACGTACTCCAAGCTTAAATTTTCAATCACTGTTAATATCTTAGAGCCTGAGGGATCTTATTTACCTCGGGCGACAAAAAAATAAAAAAAAAAATAAATAAAAATAAATAAATAATAATAATAATAATAATAATAATAATAATAATAATAACTACTGTTGCGGAGGACGAGGCCTGATTTTTCAGACATTCAACTACAGCTCCTAGCATAATATTTTAGACTCCTGAGGGATTACATGTACCTCGGGGAAAAAAATATTTCGGTCTCGGCTAAGCTTGAAGACGGGAACATCAAAGCAGCTGCAATGATTCTCTGCTCGTGCGAGACTCCGGCCTTAATCTGTGACCAGACATTTGCGGAACTACAAGCAAAACATCCGTATCCTCCTCCGGATCGTTCTTCCGCTCCTCCGATGCCCACGACTAAACCAATCCAGATCACGGAGACGGAAATGCGAGACCTCATTCCCTCGTTTCCGGCGGGTTCTTCGGGGGGCCCTGACGGTGTCCGACCACAACATCTCCTGGAAATGGCCAAGTCAACAGATGCCGGTCCAGCTCTCGTCTCAGCCATCACAGCTTTCGTCAACATACTGATGTCAGGCACTTGCCCACAGGAGATCAGACCGATCCTTTTTGGAGGCACGCTCTTTGCCCTCCGCAAGAAATCAGGCGGTCTGCGGCCAATTGTAATAGGATACCTATGGCGCAGACTGACCTCCAAAGGTGCCAACTCATACGCAGTACCTAAACTCATTTCTTCCCTCTCACCAAGGCAACTGGGTGTCGCAGTAACCGGAGGCGCGGAGGCTGCAGTCCACGCAACGCGTCGTTTTCTGTCGGCCCTTGAGACCGACGCTATCTTCATAAAGCTGGACATGTCAAACGCCTTCAACAGCCTCTATCGAGACAGCATGCTAACCTCCATCAACTACTTGCTGCCTGAGCTCGCACCATACTGCCATCTAGCTTACGCGGAGACGTCTCAGCTCAAATTCGGCAACTACATCATCCAGTCCAGAGTCGGTCCACAACAGGGCGATCCTTTAGGTCTTCTTTTCTGCCTCCCGCTCCAACCAGCCCTGCTTGAACTAACCTCACCTCTAGCCTTTGGCTATCTCGACGACATCTCCCTGGGAGGACCGGCAGATACGGTGGCGGCGGACATTTCACTTCTGGAGACTGAATGTGCAGACCTGGGCCTAAGCTTCAACAGAGCAAAATGCGAATTGATAGCCGGAGACCACCAACAGTTCCAACAAGACGCTTTCAGCCAATTTGTGCGCACAGCCCCGGAATCGGCAATGCTCTTAGGAGCACCGCTTTCCACAGAACTGGCCCTTCAGACCGCCCTAGAGACCCAGGTGAAGGAGCTGGACAGGGCTTTAAACAGATTATGCTTAATAACGCGGCAAGACGCTCTGCTAATTCTAAGAAGCTCTCTAGGCACTCCTAAACTAATATACACACTCCGCTGCACGCCATGTACGAATGACCCCTGCTTGACAGACTATGACCGCATCCTGCGGAAAGGTCTGGAAGACATTCTTAACATCACCTTCACCGAACCTCAGTGGCAGCAGACCACTCTACCCATCGACCTGGGCGGTCTGGGCATACGAAGGGTGTCGTCGCTGGCACTTCCCGCCTTTTTGGCATCAGCCGCGGGCACCCTTGCTCTCCAGTCCAACGTCCTATAGGTGGGACCGCTCTCCAGCCCGACTTGCATTTCACGACGTCATCTTTGCAGCGGCAAGCGGCAAGCGGAAACAGGCACTACAATCGCTGACGACTTCCCAATGTACATTCAATCCAAATGGGACATACCGCTCCTTCAACAGTCGCTCCTGGAGCTAAATCGTGCACTGAGCCAAATCTCGGGAGACCCAAGGGAAACCAGCTATCTGTTCCAGCGCCTGTCCGTTGTAATTCAACGTTTCAACGCCGTCGCCTTCCACAGCACTTTTCACCAGGACGGCCACTCCAGAGTCAACTCGGCTGTAACGTGTGCACTGACCGTACACTGTCTGTGGGAAGATGAGACGGTGAGGACTGGCCATCAGTCCTCCTGTGCCAAGACTAAGAAACTGAAGTCGCCAACACTTTATAGGCCTATCCATGGCTGCCCCAGGGCTAGCTTTAGGGACTGCTCTTCTTCACTTCGCTTGTAGTTACCTCGTTTATCAGTAATTTCACAACTTTCCTGTAATTTGTCCTGCTTTCGAAATTAGGTCTATTTCTGGACTTGTCAACTACTTATATAATTAGGTATATGAAGCAAAATCCTAAACTCCTAAATGCTTCAATATTAATATCTTAAATCCACAATCCTCCAATACTATCTAATTCTTCCAATCCTTAAACCCGAAATCTTAAATCTTTAAATCATTAGTCATATATAGGCCTATCACTAGGCCCTAAGTCCTGAATCCTTCAACCAGTAAATCCTAACTCTTTACACATTGAAGCCCTTAAATACTGGACCCTTAAACTTGAATTCTTAAATCCTAAATACTGCATTCGAAATCATGCAGTTCTGAATCCACAAGTCGTACATCCTGAATCTTGATTCCTTTGATTCTTAAATCACTAAACAAGCACTATTCTTAAATCCTACATCTTTAAATCATATTGTCTGGTACAGTTAAATACATAATTTAAAAAAGCAGCTAGGGAGAGGGAGAGACAGACAGATAGACAAAGACAGAGATAGAGACAGGCAGGCAGGCAGGCAGGCAAACAAACAGACAAACAGAGATATAGACATAGAGAGACAGAGTCAGAGACAAACACAGAGGAGGATACAGGGACTGAGGCAATACTACCGTGATAGACACAGACAATGGAAGACAGAGACAAAGACAGAGGCACAAGGACACAGTCAGAGACAGACAAACAGACAGACAGAGGGCATAGGGTCAACGTATCCGTACGTACTGCATCATCAACAGCGTCTTGGGACAGTGCGATCCATCTGCGAATGCTTCAGCCTCCTTCTGTTGTTGTTGTTGCTGCTGCTGCTGCAAGTGCAACCCGCATCTCTGACTGGCACCGTGACGCTAGGTGGCGCCCTGGCCTTCGTCATAAATCAGAGACGGGTCCAAACGACGTGTAACAAACGTCAACATAACTAACGACCCGCAAACACGCAGAGACTTCGGGCATCCGTCTCCGTCCGTTCACCCCATTTGTTAAACCACGAGGCGCCTTCAGCACTGTCATATTCACAACGCCTTGGCGCCTTACATACACAACATACGTATATATATATATATGTATATATATATATATATATATATATATGTGTGTGTGTATATATGCATATATATGTCGTGTATGTGTTGACACATATATATATATAATAGTTGCTCATATGTACATATTCAAGTTTATGCCAGTACAAGACGTGTAAAGATAGGTATACGGCCTATATTTGTATATAGAGCATGTATAATTGTGTACATTATATTTATTATAGATATGTAATGTACATATACTTGCCTTATATACAAATACACCATAATTTTTACTGATGCACCCTGTAGGCGTGTAGATATTATTTACACGCCTACAGGGTGGTTCAATAAAAAATGTGCCACCGGACAAAATGCAATCTCTCATTCACTCATACTTTCATTCTTTCATTAAATCCCGCCATGGCAGAAATTTGGTTCGAGATTTCTGCTCCATCTGACGGTGAGGGAAATGACTGGCCACCCGCTCTCATATGCCGAGGTTAAGAAAATGAATTCGTTAACACTTCATACCCATGGTCTTCTTCTTCTCCTTCTTCTTCTCCTTCTCCTTCTTCTTTTTCTTTTTTTTTCTTCTTCTTCTTCTTCTTCTTCTCCTCCTCCTTCTCCTTCTTCTTCTTCTTCTTCTTCTTCTTCTTCTTCTTCTTCTTCTTCTTCTTCTTCTTCTTCTTCTTCTTCTTCTTCTTCTTCTTCTTCTTCTTCTTCTTCTTCTTCTCCTCTTCCTCCTCCTCCTCCTCCTCCTCCTCCTCCTCTTCCTCCTCCTCCTCCTCCTTCTTCTTCTTCTTCTTCTTCTTCTTCTTCTTCTTCTTCTTCGCATTCTTCGCATTCTTCTTCTTCTTCGCATTCTTCGCATTCTTCGCATTCTTCTTCTTCGCATTCTTCTTCATTCATTCAGTCAGTCCGTCATTCAGTCATTCAGTCAGCCAGTCAGTCAGTCAGTAACTTAACTCGCCAGTATGTATAAGTCAGTCAGTTAGTCGTCAGTCAGTGGGTCAATAGATCGGTGGGTCAGTCAGTCAGCTACTAACTCGCCAGTCAGCCAGTCGGTCGGTCAGCCGGTCAGTCACCCAACCAGTCAGTCAGTCAGTCAGTCCATCATTCAGTCAGTCATCGCCTGCTGAGAACGAGAAAGATCTCATCTCCAGGATAACCACGTCTACGGCGGTGACCACCATCATCAGCAGCCACAGCCTCCGCATCAGCCTTGGGCGTCGTCTCTCCTATTCATCAATAATGATGACGAGAAGTATAATGAAGGCAATCTCTCCTTCATAACCGCAGTCAAATCAGAGTAATGTTGTTTATTGCCGTCCTCACTTAAAACCCGCGTCGGTCGTCGCGAATAGGACGCCGCGGGCAATAATGAACTCGGATCGCTCCCGGTCCTACGGTCAAGCCGATTAGCACAGCCGTCCGTCCGCCCGTCCGTCCGAAAGACAGACTTCTTCTATCTCTCCGTCATTTTAGAGATTGCCTTCACAGCCCGATTCCGAGTTTTCTGAAACGACTTACGATGGCTGGAGCGCTTTAAGTAACGATTAGAATGGCTGGTGTTGTGGAAGTTGTTGTTGATATTATAAGAAAGCATCAACTGTTGGTATGCATCCATTCCAACATCTATCTACAGTCCGTCCTAAACTAGAATAGTGCAGATAACTTTTGCTGACACGGTGACACCAACAAATAAAACGGCTTTCAGATTAAACAGAATTCTGTTGCTGGAGTTGGAACTATACAACTCCTAACAGGCTAACACCACCATATCGATCCGGGTCTCAAATCACTTCACTGGATTAAAATACCTGAACGAATATAATACAATGTCCCATCACTTACCTGCAACACATGTACTCCAATACTCCAAGCGCTCCTATCTTCGCCAGTTATTGACAATCCAACCACTCCGCTCAACCCGCTCCTCTAACCGCCCTAACACTTATTCGCCCTTCCGTTACATCATCACTAAAATGTGCGAATCCATAGCTGTTCCGCCTCTCTGGAAAAAACTACCCCAGAATTACGATTGCTATCTGATACATCCTGCGAACTTGCCTCATCAAATCCTCGCATCTTGCTATCTCTCCACAGGTCTTTTACTCAAAAGTCAAAGGTGAAAACACCATTTCCTTAAATTCTACCTCGATTCCACCTCTTCCCTTTAGGCTACATGCCTCTCTCGACGGTTCAGTTCTAAACGCCACCCACCTTAGCCTCTAACTGTCTGCCTGCAGCCTGATCCTTGGATCTCGACCTGTAACCGATTTTAATCTTACCTACCTGACTAATTTTGTTTTAACTGAGAGCCTCGGAATAAACTGGTTCCAGTGCCTTCGCCTTTTTGGATGTTGGATATATACTGTTGAGATTAAGATTACTATTAGCAGGCTCGGAAAATATGCTAAACTGCGCTTTTATAGAGCTCCTCCTCCTCCTCCTCCTCCTCCTCCTCCTCCTCCTCCTCCTCCTCCTCCTCCTCCTCCTCCTCCTCTTCCTCCTCCTCCATAGCCACGTCATTATTGTTATTATTATTATTTTTGTTTTTATTATTATTGTCGTTGTTATTATTGCTATTGTTCTTATTATTATTATATTATTATTACTGCTTCATGATACACGTACCAAGTTTTTAAGTTTGAAGTTTCACAGAAAAGGCGCTAACGGTTTATATAGGATTCCGATACAATAATTCTCTCTGTCTGTCTGTGTTTCTGTCTGTCTGTCTGTCTCTGTCTGTCTGTCTGTCTGTCTTTCTTTCTCTCTGTCTGTCTTTCTCTCTGTCTCTTTCTCTCTCTGTGTGTCTCTCTCCCGTTCTGTCTCTGTCTCTGTCCGTCTGTCTGTCTGTCTGTCTGTCTGGCTGTCTGTCTGTCTGTCTGTCTGTCTGTCTGTCTCTCTCTCTCTATACATATATTATGTATCTATCGAAAGGCAAGTAGGTATATATATGTATACATAAGGTAACTGTGACGTCCCGAAAAGTAAGGTATAATGGTGACGTGTGATTGCGATTCTGTTATAGACTGTTAAACTTCCAATCCTGTTGATAGGCAATATTTATAGGGATTGCCTTCAAAATTGGCAAATTGCGTCGATGTAAGCGAGCAACGATGCATAGGGATCGAGGCATTTAATAATTCAGTTTTCCGCGCTCTTCGCTTATTCCGCTTTGATAAGCATAATATTGGATTGGACGAATCCGTTGTATCGGGTCTCTACGCATGCGCATTCATCAATTTATCGAATGATTAGGTCAGCAATTGCGCCACCTACCGAGGGCGCGAAACGCAACTGCGCCCGGAAGGGTGTCAAGAAGAGGGAATAAGAATGATGACGTACTTCGGAGACTGCTTCCGTCAGTTGGACGATGAGTTATGGTTGTTCGGAGCGGAGAACCAGTCAAGGCGGAGTCCTAGGAGAGGCATAAAGTTGCCCGGCCTATAAGTGTGATCCATAAAAAGGAAAAGCGGGAGTTGGACGGGGGAGTGGGGTCGAGCGATAGAGGGAGCCTGGCTCAGCGGGCGCGGGGAGGTACGGGGAGTTCCTCACGTGGCCAGGCCCGAGGTATCGCCCTGCGAAGTCCAGATGGACCTGATCTCATCGAGGAAGTGACGGATCATGTACTGGCTTCCACGCGCAATTTGTATCCCGCTTCTCTTTGACTCGGTGAACTGCTTCGGAATGATTGACTCGACGAAATCTTTCGCGTGTCTTCTGATGAATGGCGAAGGAGAAGGGTCGAGAGATTCAGAAGCTGCTCTGCCTCACCCAAGTTCCCACCCTCACCCTCCACAGGACGAAACGAACGAAGGAGTAATAAATCATCTCATGGAACCATTTCAAGGATCATTATACAAGTAGCTGGCTGCCTATAGTGTACTAAAAACTGGGGTAATCAAATCGCGTCACTTCATTTGAGGTTGCTTCATATGACGTCACTTCATGTGACATCACTTCATAAAACGTCACTTTATATGACGTAACATCACACCACATTACATAACGTCACGTCACATCGCAGTACACCGTGGTACACTGTGTGAAATAAGTTTGTATCGAATAACGTTGCATCAGTTTACAATACTTATACCCTTCTTGAGAGGTTCTTAAAACGCTCTATATTAAGAGGCCTGAGACAAGTTGAGAGATATTATTCATACCTGCATGCACACATACATACGTAAGCATTACTTTACTCCCACTTTCTAAGGGGCGACTGTAAAATGAGGAGTAGGACATATGGCCGCTTTGCAGGCTGCCGTACATTCGACTCTTGTTAAACTTGTCATCGTCTGTTACTGCTTTATCATGTAATCTTACTGCGTACTTGTCAGTTTGAATTTAATAAACCATTATTATTATTATTATTATTATTATTATTATTATTATTATTATTATTATTATTATTATTATTATTATTATTATTATTATTATTATTATTATTATTATTATTAATATTATTATTATTATTATTATTATTATTATTATTATTATCATTATTATTATCATCATCATCATCGTCGTCGTCGTCGTCGTCGTCATTATCATCATCATCATCATCATCATTATTTACGTTAGGGCACGTTACGTCACGTCTCTTTGCGTTGAGAGCAAAACCTTTACATATGTTCATACAAGGACTGAAGGAGCAACACAAGAACTGAGCTATTTACATTACTTTACCTTGCGTTACACTGCATCAGTTTCTGGCCACTGCTGGAGTTCGTCTGTGTGGCTCATTCGATCAGACATTGGCCACGTATGTCGCATTTCTATGAGAACGTTCAGCACGCATCATGTGGGCAATGTTAAATAAGAAATCCCTAGAAAGAGTAGCTGGTTGACGGTGGGGTAGACTCAACCTTAGGCCTAGACCACACAACTTTTCACTTCCTACTAAAGATAATAGAAATTTTATTTCTCGTATCTTGTTTGATTGTTAACTTTATTATTCTATGACATTGTTGTTACTTGACTTGTATATGTACCCTAATGCGGTCTGTCATTTGGCTTTTGAATAAACGAATAGGCTATATATAACCTTGTATCGTCGTGGATCTTTCTAGAACTGAGACTCGAGAGTTCGGGAAACGGGATTCGATCTGGAATAAGGTAGAGAAAGGGCAATCATTTCGTATTTAGTATTGTGTTTCAACGTGTAACCCGAAGTTCAGTGGGTAAGTAGATTAGAAGTGGGGTTTTGAGCGCAGGAGCTACAAAAAGCTGCTTGATATAAAGACTGCCTATACAGAAAAAGGGTCCACAGAGGCCTACAGGACCCACAGACCCTTATCAACGATCGGCTTCCAAGCAGTGTCTGTGGCTATCGTGGCTTAGAAGTCTTTTGAATCATGGTGTTAAGTAGATCTTTAAAACAGGCTCAATGGAAGTGATTTGATATAAAGTCTCTAAGCCGATTCGGCCAAAGCCAAAAAATCGGATCATGGATTGCCTTAACACATCAAACCGCAAAAGTGTCGTTTGCTGCCGGCCTACCGGCCTAGTACATAAATGATAAAACTGCATTTATGTAGCCCAAACGACTGTCCTATAATTTACATGGATAATTCAGGTTTATGACGGCAAGAGCTTTCCATACTGTTTGTGCTAACGCTGCATTAGGCTTAGCCTATGCCTCGTTTATAGATCCGGTTTCGACTGGCTTTTGGTTCAGAGGCTAATATGGCTTATAGCTTATAGCTTATAGCTTCATTTATTTACTTCGAAACATTATCAACAATGCTTCGGTAAAAGATTAAATTTTCAACGTTTTTTCTCGTAAGAGGCAAAGGATTTTCTCAGGATAGAGGAGACGGTGGCAAAGAGCTATAGTGAAGGTAAGTCTTTGTTCAGTTATCTACAGGGCATTATGCGTTGGATGAAAGGAAAACAGTTTGAACTAATGAATGTGTGGATGGATAGATGGATGGATAGATGGATGGATGGATGGATGGATGGATGGATGGATGGATGGATGGAAGAATTGATAGATGGACTGATGGATGGATGGATGGATGGATGGATGGATGGATGGATGGATGGATGGATGGATGGATGGATGGATGGATGGAAGAATTGTTAGATGGACTGATGGATAGATGGACTGATGGATGGATGGATGGATGGATGGATGGATGGATGGATGGATGGATGGATGGATGGATGGATGGATGGACTGATGGATGGACTGATGGATGGATGGATGACTCGACAGGTCGAGATTTAAAACCCTGTCAGATTTTTTAAAATTATTTTTTTAGATTTCTACCACTAGTTGTAAACTGTCGGTGGGAAGATGAGACGGTGAGGGAGACGACTGGCCATCCACCATCATATACGGAGGCTAAGAAAATTAAGTCGCTAATATTTAATATTCATGACTACCTTAAGGGACTGTTCTTATTTATCCGATTAGGCCTATATGTTTTACTGAATGAAAATCAGTTTATGAAAAATAAAATATTCTGGAGTAGATTTATTGAAACCATTTAAATGTTTTTAAAACTAGGATTATATATGACATAGTCTCTACAAGGCAACCAATGTTGTTTCATTTATACAGCAGCGCTTGCGTTTCTGGCGGAAAAACCGCTCTATATTTAGGCTGGCTTAAGGGACTGCTCTGTTTTCTATATCCGCTTTATGCCTAGGCCTATAATTATATGTTTACCGAATGAATAGATTTATTGAAACCGTGTAAATATTTAAAATGTAAATGCCTTTTAGTATCGACATAGTCTTTTTACTGGTTTATCAATGTTGTTTTCCTTATTTTACAATCATCGCTTGCTTTTGGTGCTAAAATCACCGCCGATAGGAATAAATTTTGTTGTTGCTTGAGCAGGTCAAAGTTCGCCAGCTGGAACAAAGGCCGCTGATTCAAGCTGAAGCCGGAAACAGGGCGTGTCTACAGGCGACGCGTGCGGACTGCCAGCCCTCGGGCTGTAGGCTGTGTTTTCCTACGGCTCTGCGCAGAATAGGGTGGCCCAGAAATATTGCGTATTTTTCATATAGCCTATTGGCTTTGTTAAACTGATTTTTCTCCCGAAGCAGCAGATATTTTTTAGGCCACCCTAACGTTTTCATAACCATCTTCTGCGAACTCTGCCTACAGCCTACAACCATTGATTAAGCGTATTGAGTCAGTGTTTTGGATTTTTTCAGGTTTTCCAGGTTCTGGACACATCAAGCCTGTGTTTCAAACGTGTTAATTTTTTAAATTAAGACTGAGAAATGCAAAAGAGAATTTATTTAGCACCAGGGCGAGTCTTGACCCAGACATTGAAGTTTAACTATTGGGCAGACTCGAATATTTAGCTTCACGGAACCAAAACAGCCATGAAAAATATTTATAGTACAATTACATCATAGCTAAGAATAGGACTAGCCTTGCCAGGATAACATTCTTGACATGCCATTCTCTCTTCTGGCGGGACCTCTCGATGCAGCTTAACGAAACCAAAGACCACGGAAAATATTTATAGCACAATTACATCATATCTAAAAATACCACTAGCGTTGCCAGGATAACATTCTTGACATGCCATTCTCCCGTCGAAAAGAGAGCTCTCAATGCGCTTCGTGGAACAGACCACGAGAATCTCGGAGCTGTTTTCAGAAACGCATTACCTTTAAACCAAGACTGTTTTTAGAGCCGGTCTTTATTAGAGGGAATTTATACAGCACCATGGTCAATTTTATATGGCTATCAGCTTTCTATAGATAAAGGATACATTGGACAAGCCGCTCTGTAGTGACAGTCATGGACGATATTATATTAGGGATTTAGGATTAAGATATATATTAGTATTATTATGTAGGCCTAACATTAGGTATTATGTGTTGCTTAGGATTTGATGTAGGCAAAGAACACTAATGAAATATGTGGAGTCAAGATCAGATAAGACTGACGGACTGACATTAGAGTCTGACCGGGTGTCATAAAAGGGGAAGCAGGGAGAAGGAGGGGGGAAGGAATGATAGCGCGACCGAAAGGAGAGCGAGATTGGGGAGAGATGGATGAATGACAGGTCAGGGCGAAAGGGGAGAAGGAGGGAGAGCGAAGACGGGAAGGAGAACGGCAGGAGGAGGAATCGGTCGGTTGTAGGATTCGCTCACCATTCGATAGGTGGCGCTTTGTGACGCCTCTAGCGACTAATCAGTGAAATATATTTTGTATATATACTTTTCGCTAGGTGGCGCTTTGTGACAAGCAAAGAGCAAATATTATAAAACAAGAGGCTACACAGAGATCCCTCCATTGTTTGATATACCAATTAGAGAAAGTTTATATTGAGTAGGCCTATATTTAATTATCTACGAAAATGAAGGGTAAAAATCACTGTGCGTGGTTGGTAATTTGGACAAGCCAAAAGCTAAGTCGTGGAAGAAGTAGCTTATTCACAGGTGTTTAGTCAAATCAGACGGCTAAAGTATAATCGTAATCTCGAGATTCATATAGCGCCCAAAGCGAAGTCGTGGAATAGGAGCTTATAGGCGCTTAGTCAAATCATACTTTGGAGATTTCTATAGCATACAAAAACCTAAGTCGTGAAAAAACCCAGCTTATCCACAAGCGCCCAGCCAAATCCTGATCAAGATCCAAATGTGTCAGTCAAAAGGTGAGTAGTGTTTAGAGTTGAAACGGTGAGGGAACTAAGCTAGGAGTGTAAGATCATCTTCCTCATCCTCTTCCTGCAGGAGCATCTTAAGTCGTTCAGAATTTTTTTTCAATTTAAATAAATAAATAGGTTGTGGTATACATAAAACAATGTTGGGACAAAACTTTTGCAAATGGCTTATGATAGGCCAAACAACCCAGTGTCCTCGCAGATGCATTGGGGAGTACTGTTTTAAACATCTAGCACAACTGCGAAATGGCTTTGAGACACAGCCTTGTGTTAAATGTGGGAGGGGTATCAAAAACCGCTTGGGTGAGTGTATGAAGTGTGGTTATTTCGCTAAATATTTCAGAGCCCGACGAGGTGGGTTAGTCCGTGAATTTAATAAGGAATGGAAGCGACTATCAAATATATCAGTAGAATAAAAAAAATAATCATTTGAACAAACGATATAGTTATTGTATTTAGCTAATACAGATGAGCAAGCGTCAATCGAATATCAGTAAACAAAAATTTCATTTTGAACAAATGATATAATTATTGTATTAAGGAAAAGTTTGCCACAGTAGTATAAAACAATTTATAATTATGGCATTGTCTACGAATGAAAAAATTGAACAATTGCTGAGTGAGTTTACTGGCCCCCCAGCTCTTCGGGCTGTTCTACAAAATATTTTGGACGAACCCATACCACATGCAGTCAAAAGGCGCTTACTACAGCCACTGCTTCCAAGGCCAGTTCCTCCAAAGCGTAGGAATAAAGGGGCGAAACGTAAAGCCCTTCTGGCACAATTCGACCCGCTCCTCATTAAGAAGGATGGAGGTGGACCACCACCCTTTCTAGTGTACAGAGAGCTCGCCAATCAGCATCTGAGAGACTTCCGTGCAGAAGTACCTTTAAACCACAGGCTGGAAGGAGATGCGTTGGCTTTCTTGAGTGCAATGGAGCACAACATTGAGGCGCAACTCAACGAAGAGCTCTTGAGAAATGGTGGTTTGAAATACTCGCAAGTGTTGACTGTTGATTTGGAAAAGCTGGCACCGACCGTTGATAATGTGTATGGTGGCAACACGCCCCCCGGCATCATTACCAATACCGCCTACTTTCGAAGCACAGCAGCACCAATTACCAGTGCGGGTAAAATCCAAGGGGCTATACGGAAGGCAAAGGCCGAAATACTAAAACTCCTCGAGGATTACACCAATGAGGGGTCGGGGTGGAGGGTGAGGCGCGTCGTGGCGCTAGACCTAAGTTTTGCAAGATATAAGCCTTTCCGAGGTAAGAGCTACTTTCCCACACCAAAGTACATACCCCCTCGTACGGTTATTAATGTCAAGAATGAAGACAACCGTTGCTTCGAGTGGGCCATTTTAAGTGCCATGTATCCAGTAGAAAAGGACCCTCAACGCCCAACTAAGTATCGAGCTCACCTCCACGAACTAAACTTCGACGGTATAGAATTTCCGGTGAAGGTCACAGATATCGGCAAGTTCGAACGTCAGAACCCTATGGTGTCCGTTTCGGTCTTCGGATGGAATGGAGGGCTGTATCCAATCCATGTCTCAACCGAGACTAGAGTTCACAATATTGATCTTCTACTGTTGGCCAGCGACGTAAACGCAAACGCAAATGAAATTCATTTGCAGGCTCATTTGCAGACTTTTCCTTTACAGAATTATCACTATGTCTGGATCAAGGACTTGGCCCGAATGCTGTACAAAAACAGCGATCATAAAGAGCGAAAGCACCCATGTCGCCGCTGCCTACACATATTCTGTAGACAAGACTTGCTGGATGCTCATATCAAAGATTGTCAGGGCATCAGTGAGAAGCCTCAGCGGATTGAGATGCCAAAAGAGGATGAAAATATCCTCAAATTCCAGAACCATCACAAACAGATGCGCACTCCGTATATCATTTACGCAGACTTCGAGGCTCTAAACATGCCAATCGAAGGTGCAGTCATGAACCCCAGCGAGAGCAACACCAGACAGATAGCTGAGCAGAAACCGTGTAGCTTCTGTTATATAGTGGTTCGATACGATGGCCGCACCAAGAAGCCGGTGCTATATCGTGGAGAGAACGCCGTGCAAGAGTTCCTGCAACGACTACAAGGCGAGCTGGCCTCTATCAAACAAAGGCTGGCCACCCCAGCTAAAATGGTTATGTCAGCGGCCGATCGCCAATCATTCCGCGAGGCTATCGATTGTCACATCTGCGGAGAAGCGCTCGAAGAGGATAGAGTTCGCGACCACTGCCACATTACCGGTAAGTACCGAGGTGCCGCTCACAACGCCTGCAACCTTAAACTTCGAATATATCCAGATAAGTGTAAGGTACCAGTGGTCTTCCACAATCTAAGAGGTTATGACAGTCATCTCATCATGCAAGCGATAGGTAGCTGTGAGGCCGCACAGGATGAAAAAACTGAAATTAACTGCATCCCAAACAATATGGAGAAATACATGACATTTAACATTGGACAACTGCAGTTCATTGATAGTCTCCAGTTTCTAAACAGCTCGTTGGATAAATTATCAGGAAATCTGTCGCTTGTGGATCAGAAAGTCACAACGGCGTATATAAAGGAAAATTTCGTTCGCAATGATGGGACAAAACTAGATCTTTTGAGGCGAAAGGGCGTATATTGTTACGAGCACATTGACGATTACCACCGCTTCGACGAAGACCGACTTCCACCCAAGGAAGCGTTCTACAGCAAGCTCACACGAGAGAGCATTTCTGACGAGGATTATCAACACGCACAACGAGTGTGGGACGAGTTTGACTGTAAAACTCT
This sequence comes from Allolobophora icterica, assembly GCA_963556255.1. Taxonomy (NCBI): domain Eukaryota; kingdom Metazoa; phylum Annelida; class Clitellata; order Crassiclitellata; family Lumbricidae; genus Allolobophora; species Allolobophora icterica. The sequence continues at coordinate 14,015,726 of OY744605.1, read as the reverse complement.
GGGCGACTATCACGACTTGTATCTCCGTACGGATGTACTCCTACTAGCCGATGTATTCGAGACCTTCAGATCAACATCGATGAAACACTACAGTCTGGACCCGGCAAATTACTTCAGCCTGCCAGGAATGGCCTGGGACGCTTTGTTAAAAAAGACGAAGATCGAACTCGAACTTTTAACCGATATAGACATGCACTTGTTCGTAGAGAAAGGTCTCCGAGGCGGAATTTCGATGGTATCCAAGCGCTTCGCAAAAGCCAACAACCCACAATGCCCAGATCACGATACCACGAAGCCAGACAACTGGATCATGTACCTCGATGCTAATAACCTCTATGGCTGGGCGATGCAACAGTCATTGCCAGTTGGAGGATTTAGCTGGGAAAGTCCAACTCTCGATGAAGTGTTGGAAACTCCAGACGACGCGCCTGAAGGCTTCCTGCTCGAAGTCGATCTTGAGTACCCGGAGCACCTCCACGAATCACATAGCGACTATCCCCTAGCACCGGAGACCCTGACAGTCCAAGGGGAGTGGTTGAGTGACTATCAGAATGTGCTTATGAACGAGTTGGGAGGCAAGTTCACAAAGCATGTGAAGTTAGTACCAAGCCTACGACCTAAGGAGCGGTATGTGGTCCATTATAGAAATCTCAAGCTCTACCACTCGTTGGGCCTACAAGTTTCTAAAATTCATCGTGTCATTAAATTTAGACAGGAGGCATGGATGGCTCCATATATCGAGATGAATACGAAATTGAGAGCGAACGCAACGTCAGAATTTGAGAAGGATTTCTTCAAGCTGGCTAATAATGCGGTCTTTGGAAAGACCATGGAAAATCTTAGAAAAAGAATCAGGGTCAACCTGGTACCGGCCTCAAAAGTTGACAAACTTCGTAAACTAATTGCTGACCCGGCCTACATATCACACAAAATCTTCAACGACCAACTCGCCGCGATTCACAGTTTGAAGAACAAGCTCAAGTTAAACAGACCTGTATATGTCGGCCAGGCTGTCCTCGACCTCAGCAAGCATCTGATGTACGACTTCTGGTACAACGATGTGAAAAACGAGTACGGCAACAATGTTCAACTCTTATACACAGACACTGACAGCCTGTTATTCCAGGTGGAAACTCCGAACGCCTATGCCGATATGTGGAACAAAAAGCATCTATACGACCTCTCCGAGTTTCCTAGAGACAGCCCATACTACGACGCCGAGAACAAGAAAGTCGTGGGCAAGTTCAAGGATGAATGTAACGGAGTGGCCATAGCCGAATTCGTTGGACTGCGTCCGAAGATGTACTCGATCTTTAAATCGGGCGGTTCAGAAATCAGGAAAGCAAAAGGCGTTCAGAGAGCAGTTGTGAAGAAGGATCTGCACCACGAGCTATACAAGGAATGCCTGTTCGAACGAGAAGAAATGCGGCACACACAAGTCGTGATTAGAAGCCATGACCACCAGATCGGAGTGTACGAGCAGAATAAGATCAGCCTCTCTCCATTAGACACAAAAAAGTGGATATCTCCGGACGGAATAACAACGCTGGCATACGGGCACTACAAAATCAACGACGGTTGAGTATTCTATCGGGTGGTAGCTCAGTGCCCATAGGAACCAGAAGCAGCTCCTCACGTACAAACCCGCGGGCAGGACCGTCTACCAGATGGTATAAAGCCGGTTGGCCAGCCTGCCGAACAACATCCAATATAGCGTGGATGGTGAGCGACCAGTTAGGGTCTGTGGCGCGTTTGCTTCCACCCTCAAGCTCGCCGGGAGCGTACAAATATCGAACGAGAACGTCATGTCCGAGAATTGGCTCATCCAAGCCCCACAAACGCGAATGAATTTCTTTTGCGTTTTTAGTTTGTGAATGAGAGGGCTTCTGTGTCACTTTAGCAGCTTTCATCGCTTCAACCGGCTTCATGTCGAGCAAACGCGTCGGCTCATTGTTTAATGCAGCCACAACTTCAGGCAATCGTCGAACCCATTCCACTGATCGTTCGGATGACCCCCTTGCAGCCAGGAGCAATTCCTGAGCGTATTGAGCGCCGAAAAGTCGCTCGGCCAGTGTTCGGTTGAAACGTTCAACGATGCCCTGTTGGCGATGATTTGCGGCCTGTCCGCGTCTTACAAGAACGCCGTGCTTCACCAGCAACGGTGTAAAATCACCCATAAATTCGCGTCCAGGATCGACCTGAAGGAGTCGAGGCCAAGTTAATGGGCCCCTCTTATAGATCCGGCTTAAAGCGGCGGCGACTTCGGTCGCACTTTTGTTGATCAACGGTTCAGCTTCTTTGTATCGTGAGGCAACATCAACAACAGTGAGAGCGTATTTATAAGTCTTTCGACCTACTTTATCGTGAGGTAAAAACAAGAGATCGGCTTGGTGTACGGCGTTTGGTCGATTTTCCTCAAACTTTGGATGCGGTATGGGGCGAGGAACGGGTAGATAAATCTGCCACACAGCTTGTTTCTTCAGCCAATCGCGAGCCTCCGCCTCGGAAACTTTGGCGGCTGAGGCTAGTTTCTTCACCGCAGCCTTACCTCGCCAGTAACCTCTAGGGCTGTAATAGACGGCTGAAAGGTGCTTAGACATTTCAGTAATACTATATATTACAAACAGGTAAACACATACACAAATGAATTTCATTTGCGTTTTCATAAATGAAACTCATTTATGGCCCTTTGTTCTGACACCCATCCCCAGCCTCGACTTCGCTGACATAATGGCCGATACCAGCCGCGCATCCTTCTTCTCATAATCCGGAGTTTCATCGGTGAGTGCGATCTTCGACGCGGCTGCAGCGAGGATGTCATCTGCGTGGTTACGCCCCGGAGTATCTTTATGAACTGCATAAGCGACATCGTGGTGGAGGCACGCACGGTCGAGCTGATTAACACCGTGATATCGCTGTGACAGCCGTTTGTCGAGTTTTGTGAATGGTCCACAGTAAGAGTACTTTCCCGTGTTCTGAAAAGAACCTCCCGGATTATCTTCCGAAGACATACCGGATGGAAGGCTCATATGCATTTCTGGTAGAGGTAGAGCGTTGAGGGCCCTATTCAGTAGAGAACCTCCAGTCTTTCGCACTTTAGAAGGCAAAATTTGGCTCTTCTTTGCACCGCAGACGGCACAGGTTCCCTTCTTGGCTGGCCGACCGTTCCGTAACTCGACGATTGTTTCATTTGAAGTCTCAGTATGTTTCTTACATCGTAGGCAATACATTGTGTTCGTTGAATACAATCATAACTCGTTGTCTCTATATGGAAATAACAAATTTCGATCTGGAAGCCGACGATGGGAAAAAACACCACCATTGGTTGTTGCCATCCAGCATACGGTGTATAATCTGTGGGCCTAGCGGATGTGGGAAAACAAACCTACTGCTCAACCTCCTTCTGAAAAAGGGGTATCTACGTTTTGACCGGCTGTATCTATACTCGAAGTCTCTGGGACAGGAAAAATATCAGTTCCTCCGGGACTGGATAACAGAACTCGAAAAGGTTGCCGGGAAGGAAGTGGCTTCCTTTCACTCTTGCTCAGATGAAATAGTTCCAGTTGAATCATTAAATAAGAATGCCAGAAGCCTTCTAGTTTTCGATGACGTCATGCTTGAAAAACAGTCGCCCATCGAAAGGTATTTCACTATGGGTCGACACGGTGGCGCGGACTGCTTCTACTTAACTCAAAATTACTTCCGCATTCCCAAGCAAGCGATCCGTGACAATGCTAATCTTATCGTCCTCTTCAACCAAGACAGCAAAAATTTGCGAGCCATTCACGATACGTTCGTGGGCGGCGACATGTCTTTCGATGAGTTCCGTTCATTTTTCAGCGAGTGTGCTGCCCAGCCATATGGATTCGCAGTCATAGATTTGACGTCTAAAGTGTACGATGGAAAATATCGCTGCGGGTTCGATCGCTTCTATAAGCCCAAGGCAAGTATTTAAAGACATGATTATAGGCAACATATAGTCGACATATGGACAAAAGTTATCGTTACGGGCAAGATATAGTCGACATACAACCACGATGTGGACAAAGGTTTCTTCTAAACAGGAGCGAGACGCCTTGACTCAGGATTATTTAGCTCGGAGAAATCGACTGAGACAGCGTTTTGTGGATGAGAAGCTCGGTGAAGCCAACCTTCAGTACGATGCGGCAAAGCTTTTCAAACCAATCGCCACAGCCACGGCTGAATCCCAGGCGGCTACATACAAGGAGCTGCAGAAAGTTACCAGCGCTTTACAGGATTTGCCGGCGCAGATTTCAGAGTCTGCTAATTTTAACCCGATAGCGGCGTTGTTCGGCGATTCAGCAGGAACAGCTCCTCCAGCCCTTCCAGCGCTTGCAGCATCCCGAATCCCCCCCGCACTGTTAGTCGATCCAAACAAATATCTCAACGTCGAGGCAATCATAAGGCACGGTTTCAGACCTCCGAGCGAGCTCGATTTAGCCGACAAGGCAGGTGCTGAAAAGATAATCGGTGAGGTCAATCACTATAATCGCCACACCCTGGGCAAAGAGAAAAAGCTGGCTAAAAAGCAAAAAGACGAAGAAAAGGTAGATGCGGTGACTGCAGATATCGAAGCCCTAAGGGAATATAAAAAGCGAATCGATACACTGATAGAGGGCCACAGCCTCATCAAAAAGGGAAAGGGTTTCAGTGTTCCAACCGTTCCTCTGAAATTACAAGGTAACGCCTTGGGTGAGCTCTCCGTTGACCCCGTCGCGCTGTCTGCTGGTAGACTGAGAGTGTTTAAAGGTGGGAACCTCGTGCTCGAAGCTCCTGCCGATGAGTCGTTGTTCAGCCTGTTAACGAAACGCTTCGTTAAGACTAAGCAATACTCGCCTCAGGCAATTGAAACTTTTAAAAAGCTCGTACAGATGTCTGGTCTGCCCATTCATGGCCGGAAAAGCAAAAAGTTCCAGCTGATTCGAGGCGGCGCGGTGCAGTTCTACAACGACCCAAACGCTCTGGTAGAGAGGTTGCAGCTTTTGGTGGCCTCTAAGGCCGCGGGAAATACTGGTCTCGGCAACGAAATCTCCGCCATTCTTGATGAGTTACTGCGTTCCGGTGCGATCTCCAAAGAGCTGGCACTCGAATTGAATAGAAACATGCTCATAAAATAGAAATAGAAAACAAAATTCATGGCTCAGATGGAACACTCAGAGAAACTACTCGAAGAAATTCGAGAACTTTTGCAGCCTAAGGAAAATTTTAGTATAGTTGTTTCCTCAGATACTACAGGGTGGACCACGGCCTTCTCACCGCCGCTGTACCTGGATCCAAAAAGACGCTTTGAGCTTGCTTTGGTCAATCTTGAAACTTATAACTCGATCCCGAACATAGACAGCACAAATAACAAGTTCGTCTACAGCTCCACCAATGGACAGACGTGGAAGACGATCATTTTGCCCGACGGAAGCTATGAGATCGCACAGATTAATTATGAAATCAGCCGGCAGTTAGAAATGCAAAATCCGCCGCCTCCAGGTGTTGCTCAACTCAGCTTTGATTCTCCTATTACTGTAGGAGCTAACGCATCTACCCTTCGCGCCTTCGTAAAGATAACGAAGGCCCGTTTTAAGGTAGATATGGCCGCATCTACCATTAGGCAAACGCTCGGTTTTAACCCTCAGACGCTTAGTCTTGGTTATAAAGAGGGAGAAAATCCTGTCGATATTCTCCGGGTGGACACAATCCTGGTAAATTGTGATATTATCTCTGGATCGTATCGAAATGGTAGCCAGCTGCCAGTAATCTACAGTTTTTTCCCGGATGTGTCGCCCGGCTATAAGGTAATCGAGTCTCCGAAAAATCTAGTGTACCTACCAGTAGCACCGGCTGGCAACGTACAGGGCATTCGTGTGTGGCTGACCGACCAGAATGGTGAACAATTAAACCTCCGCGGTGAGACAGTAACTATAAGGTTTCACATCCGCAGTGCGTAGATTTTCACACTTAAATATTCTCATGTTTGTTCTTGGAATTAAAAAGCGGCGTCGTGTCGTGGGTGGTGGACTTTTCGACTGGATACCCAAAATCGCGGGTTTCCTTGGCCGTGCAGGCTCCTTCATTTCGGCGAATAGAGGCACAATCACAAACGTTGCCAAGGCGGTTGGTAATGTCGCGAAAGCCGGCGCCACAACAGCATCTGCCGTCAGGCAAATTGTTGATGCCGTGAAAGCGAGACGCGCTGCGGCCGTAAATGAAGCTCATTTACGAAATGAAAATTCAGCTGCCGCGCCCGTTGTCCCCGCACCTTTGGAGAAGGCGCTCAGCGACAAGAGCATTGAATACTTAAAACAACTGGCTGTGAGTCCACCACCCGTTGTTCCGGCAATGGCTGACATAAACAGCCGCATTGCTGGATCCGGTTTCAAGACTATAAAGCCGAGTCGTTGTGGTAGGGGTCTGTTTCTTGCAAAATGAAAAAAATTTCCGACTAATTCACAAAACGGAAAAAAATGTTTAACCCACCACATATGAAATTAATTTGCAACATGATTAATAATTGAAGCTTGAACTTTTTTAACTATAATAATGGCGGCATTTGACGTGCCGAGTGAAATGTTGGACATCGCTTCGGCGGTGCCCGATGACAATAGCATCGAATCGTTTGAATACCGCGAGTATGAGTCACAAAATCCCGCGGCTATCAACAATGGCCAGGCCATACAGATAGACATCCAGAACCAAGACATTTTCACACAGCCTTCCAAGAGCTACCTTCTTGTGGAGGGCAGGATTACATCAACTGGCGCGGCTTACATCGCAGACTCGTTGGTGTCATTCATCAACAATGCTGTCCCGTTCATGTTTTCTCAGATTCGATACCTGGCTAACAATACCGAGATAGAGAATGTCATGTCACCTGGGCAAGCCACGACGATGAAAGGCATGCTGGTATACGGCGATGATTTTTCCAAAGGCGAAGGTTTAAACATGTGTTGGCAGAAGGACACGACCGCGGCGGCGGCGGCTGCGAATATCGGCTTCGAGGCCCGTCGACTGATGATCATTGGAAAACCCGTCCCTATTGGAACGTTTTCATTCATCGTTCCCTTAAGACATCTATTCGGTTTTTGCGATGATTATCACAAGGTCGTATACGGGATCAAACACTCTTTACTGCTGAGCCGGCAGGGGGATGCAGACGCGATCTTCAAGGAAGCCGCTGCGGCCAATGGCCAGATCGCGCTGACTAAACTCTCCTGGTTCATGCCGCATATAATACCCGCTCTGGAGTATAAAAGCATGCTTATGAAGCAGATTGAAGCCAAGGTTAAGGTACCTGTAGCATTCCGCGCCATGCAATGCGACAACATTGCGGTGCCACGAGCGACGACTTTTTCCTATCGTTTGAGCGTTAAGTCGGGCACGGAAAAGCCACGCTGGATTCTTGTTGCTTTTCAGACTGGAAAGAATGCACATCAAGGCCAGAATCCGGCACTGTTTGACCATGTGCAGGTTCGCAACATTTTCGCTATGCTCAACAGCGATCGCTACCCGGTTGTTGACATGAATCTCGACTTCACCAAGAGGACAACCTCTCGCGCTTACAAGGCCCTACGTGACTTCAAGGAAGAATATTGCGGCATAGACGCGCGTGAATCGTCATGCCAACCGACACCAATCGAATTTGTAGATTTGTTTCCGATCTTCGTTCTGGACGTGCGGAGGCAATCTGAACGACTTAAAACCTCTGTACAGGACATACAAATCAAGGTGGACTTTAACGAAGGGGTACCAAATAATACGACAGCATATGCCGTCCTGATCAGCGACCGACTCCTGAATTTTGAATCGGATGGCAGCAAATTCAACGTTGTTTACTAGAAATCGTTTTTTCACATTTAGATACAAGGCCCTCTTTTAGATATATTTTTTCCAAAAATGAAAACTGAATACGTTGCGTTCGGCCTTTCACTCACCGAAGGGCAAAAGCAAACATTGGCTAGAGCTGCGCGTGCCGGCACTGGTGCCACGATCCGGCTCACTCATGGCCAACTTCGCGGAGACGATAAGCTCGCGCTCACAAAAGTTCAAGCCGCCCGAATAGTGAAGAAGATTTCGGAAGGCGTTGGTATGGAGCTGAGATTCACCAAAACGCAATTGAAAAAGATGACTAAAATGGGTGGATTTCTTCCACTACTGGCTCTCCTCCCGCTGCTTTTTGGTGGGTTATCCGCGGCGGGTGCCGTGGCTGGTGGGACCGCTGGGGTAGTAAAGGCTGTGCAGAGCAAACAGGCCAGCGACGCCGCACTGGCGGAGGCGGCGCGTCACAATCGCGAACTCGAGGCCCAGGTCCGCGGGACTGGTTTATATCTCGGGCGTGAGACTCGTGGTGGTTGTTGCCCAATGTGTAAAGGATCGGGTCTCTACATCGGACAAAAAAACTAAAACCTCTTAGCAACTTCGATATAGAGAAAGTTGCCAGGGCGCTGCCGCATTTCCGCGGTGTTTTCATGCGAGATGGTCTGCCCGCCGTGGCTCGTGAGAAGGAGTGTGGAGTTGTTAATTTAGATTCCGGTTCCGGCGATGGTACTCACTGGGTCGCCTATTGGATAGATGGACCTACAGCAGTCTATTTTGACAGTTATGGGCTGGATCCGCCTCTCGAAATTTCTCGATATTTAAAAAATCCTATAAGAACTCAAACATTTCAGCTACAGGGTCCCGATGATGTGGTCTGTGGTCACCTCTGTCTGCTCGTGCTAAGAGAGCTCGCTGCCGGAAAGAATTTTGAAGACATCGTGCTTGACCTATGTTAGACTTCCACCATCCTTTTTATATAAAAAAATGCCGGTTGATAAATTTGGAAGAGACGGTGGAGGTGGGGTGGGAGGAGGGCAGATAAGCGCCGCTGGGCTCATCCACAAGGCTGGTGATACCATGCTGGGAATTCTTTCGGCTGGAGGTTTTCGGCTGACAAATGTGGGAACGCCGACGATGGAAACGGACGCCGCGACAAAGGCTTATGCAGACATCGTAGATCAGGACAACCTGCAACTCACCGGTGGAACGATGTCTGGCGTTCTAAAAATGGGCGGTCATAAATTGACTGGTTTGCCCACGGACACTCCGGGATCTGATAGCGAAGACGAGGGTTGGGATGAATTGGTGGGGGAGTCCGACGTTGGGAGTTGGAAACAAATAACGGAGTACGCGAAAGAGCGGGCGCACCAAGCTGAGTTGTATGCAGACGGCTTAAGCTCCGAGGTAACTGGTCTCGTTAAACGTTACGCAGACGAAAAGGACACTGTGCTGGACACTGCCGTCAGGCTGTACGCGGACCAGAAGGCAGCCGCGGCCGAGAACCATGCAGACCAGAAGCTTATCGATGCTAAACAGTACACGGACGAGAAGAACGAGGTGCTGAGAGATTCCGTTAGGCAGTATGCAGACGAAAAGGACGTTATTGTAAAAAGTTACGTCAACGAGCAAGATGTTATCGTCAAGAACGCGTGTGTGCTAAAATCTGGCAGCGTTATGACTGGAAGTTTAGTCATGGGTGGCCACCGAGTAACTGGACTTCCAACAGAGATTCCAGGATCTGATAGCGACGCAGCGAGTTGGAAACAAGTGTCAACAGCAGTCGCCGGCGCTCTATTGAGCCTCGATAGAGTTCCCACGGAGTCGTTGCACGTGGTTAACAAACAATATGTTGATGTTCAACATATTGCTGCTAGACAGTACGCGGTCGATCAGGACACCGCGATTAATTCGGCCGTGAGGTTGTATACAGATCAAAAGACCGCCGCCGCAAGGGGGTACGCGGACCAGAAAGCCGAAGCTGCAAAAACTTACGCCGAAGAACAAGACGCTATGGTCAGGAGCGCTTGCGTGCTTAAAGTTGGCGACGCAATGACTGGAAATTTAGCTATGGGCGGCAAGAGGGTGACTGGGCTTTACACGGGGGCCTCAACAACTAATAGCGACGCGGCGAGTATCGGGCAGGTGACGAGAATCGTAACCGGCAAAATGACAAAGTTAAATAAAATACCGACGGAGCCTTTGAACGTGGCCAATAAACAATACGTTGATAATCAGGCTGTTGTGGTGAAAAGGTATACAGACAGTAAAGAGGCCGCTGTAAAAGAGTACGTGAATAACCTCAAGTTTCTTAACCATACAGGTCATATTCCACCGCTGTCCAGAGACTCTTCCGAAACTGGTTTCATTGCCTCAGCCAACGAATCCATCCCCACCAACCCGCCTTATATGGCATTCAACTCGGGTGTCGAAGGTGAGTGGAAGACGGCGTGCACATCGAGAGCCGATATTATGGTTAGTGGGACTTGGTTACAGATTGAATTCCCGACGCCTGTGCGATTATGGAAGGTTAGTCTGGCTGGGGGATCTAGTCCTACTGCACCACGTATCACGTCCTGGAAGATTTATGGGATTCCACCCGACGCTGAAAATACATTTTATGTGCTCATCACCTCCAATGTCACTTTGACTAATTCCGCACAAGAGTTCACCTTCACTACTCACCTTTCCGCCTCCAGAGCATACAAAAAATTAAGGCTGATAGTCATGGCCACCAGCCCAACACAAGCTACTTTTGGAATATCCCACTTTCAGATCTACACATATTTTAAAGTTGGAGACACGTAAGACTTAATAATGGCCGACTCACACTACAAGATTCGTGGTTATCTCCGACAAAAAGGAGAAACAAATATGCACAAGTACAACCTCGATGATTTGGTTGGCCTTACCAACTGGGGATATAGTATCCCTAAGCCCACCGCAGATATGTTAGACGCGGTTCCCCAAATTCACATCGATTTCGTGTCGGATGATTACCACAGCCGCGATATTTACACAGCAACCAAAACTGTGACTCTAAGTTCGTGGCAAACGCTTCCATTGACCGCGGCACGTTATCCATGTATTACGTTGCAAATTAATAATGAGACGGTCTCATTAGACCGCGGATTCTGGAGGCTTACAATGTTTGGTGTTAGTACCGGTGATGCGTCAGTACGCGTTATTACAGCCGCGGGTAGCATCGATCGTACAGTCGACATTCTAAGTGGACAATTTGATGCATCTAGGGCAATATTCATTCCAGGACAAACGAGTTTTCGAATTGAAGGAAAAAAGAGAGGCGTTTTAAGTACTTCAACTATTGAGTTAAACGTAACGTTACTGATAGAGCAACTATAAAAAAGTATGTCTTTGTACCCACCGCTGATGGAGTCAACAATTTCGTCAGACACGACGTCGCAAACATTTCGCTTGCAGAAGATCGGCGAAATAGAAGCATTCCTGAGGTCCGAGGCGATAAGTCGGGGACAACTATGCAAGAAGTATAAGAGGGTTGTAGATGTGGCTAATGGGGCCTCGGCCGGCCTTGCTATAGTTAGTCTTGGAACTGGGGTGGGTGGGGCGGCTATGTTGGCCACTGGCATTGGTTTTATTCCTGGTATTGTTCTAGAGAGTTTAGCCATAGCGACGAGTTTTCTGGATATTATTGGAAATGTTGTCAGTAGAAGTTTTGTTGCTAAAGCTTCAAAACACGATGAAATTTGTATTTTGGCGGAAAGTAAGCTAAACACTGTTCATGATCATATTTCTAAGGCTTTGGAAGACACTGCTATTAGCGATGAAGAGTATAAGCTTATTCTGGGAGAGGAGGAGAAATATAGAACGATGAAACGTGATATACAAAGCAAGAATGGAAAAAAAGAGTTGCCGAGTCAAAGCAAAGACCAGATGGTGGCAGAACTAATCAAGAAACTAACCAGCACTGGGTCTTCTCCGCGAACCACGATATAAAAGTTTTCATCGTAGGCGGTTGGAGTAGTGAGTCTGTAGTTCCTAGCGCACCACCGCCCTACGATTAGTGGGCTATAATTTTTTCTATTACACTCCAATGGTTTGGGCCGGCCTCGTGGGAGGGTCTCGGCCGGCAGCAAACGACACTCTTGCGGTTTGATGTGTTAGGGCAATCCACGATCCTTATTTTTTGGCTTTGGCCGAATCGGCTTAGAGACTTTATATCAAATCACTTCCATTGAGCCTGTTTTAAAGATCTACTTAACACCATGATTCAAAAGACTTCTAAGCCACGATAGCCACAGACACTGCTTGGAAGCCGATCGTTGATAAGGGTCTGTGGGTCCTGTAGGCCTCTGTGGACCCTTTTTCTGTATAGGCAGTCTTTATATCAAGCAGCTTTTTGTAGCTCCTGCGCTCAAAACCCCACTTCTAATCTACTGGGTAAAAGACCCGCCTCCACCGTCCGGGTTGTCCGACTGGTTTCTTCCAATATTGTAATATTGAAATGTCAGTATAAAAATGGGCCTGAAACCTCAAACACCAACTTCAGCAGACTTTGCCCGGACTGACTTGCATCTCATTCGCCAGAGGGTTTAGATGCATCGCGAAAGATTTCGCATTGTGGAAATATAACTGACAGAATACTCGCTTGGGGTGACAACTAGATACGGCGCATTTTGACAGAGCACGCCAATTTGATATGATACGACATTAGCCAACAAGTTTTAATTTCCGGAAAGTGATTAATTAGTAGCAGTGTTTAATCTAGTCCACCTCTTCTGGGAGGGGAACAAGGTTTGTGGGGGACCAACGAATTTACACATGACTTTCTTTTCGTACTTTCATCCATCTTGACAGAGTTTCAGACCTTTAACAGAGGGGGAAGATACATCTTGGGGGGGGGGGGAATTTCCACCCAAAAGGTGTCTAGATTAAACAATGATTAGTAGTAATCAATCATAGCCTATTTGAATCACTTCATAGTGATCAACTTGAACAAGCTACTGCGACTTCTCCGCTACTTCTCTATTTTAGCGACACTGCATAGGCTACTAATTGGGAACTACAGAATCATCGTCAGTAGCAAGGTACGCCTAAGTCTAAGATGCTTCACACAGTTAACTGTCTGCACCAATCCAAAGAGTTACATATTAAATACAGTTGTAACTGTTTTTAAACTGTTTTTAAGCCATCTGGCGAAAAATTATGCTTCAGTCTAAATGGGAGAGCGAATCTATTCCACTAATAAGAAAAACACAATCTGTAGGCCTAAATCTACCATGTAATTATAGGCCTAGACTAGGTGCTTAGTTTTTGAAAGAGTTTAACACAGTGGTTTTCAAACTTTTGGATCAGGGACAGTGTGATTCTCCTTACGAATTTTATTTTAGTTACAGTTACAGTTATAGTTAATGGTTTTTCATTTTAGTTATAGTTACAGTTATAGTTAATATTATTTTTTAGTTACAGTTATAGTTATCGTTAACTAAATCATTTTGCTTTCGTTAACGAAAACATTTTCGTTACCGTTATCGTTAATGAAAATCACACTGAATTATGAAGACGCGTTACACAAATAATTTGCTTAGAGCTTTGACGAATGGGTGCATTCAGCTTCATGAATACACAGCGCTCCATATTCACCGACATCCAAGGCGAACATAGGAATCATTTTGCTTTCGTTAAAGGCTGTATTTTCACGTTCTCACGTTAGTTGATATTGCACTTTTTTTTATCATATTAACGAAAATAGCAATGAATTTTCGTTAGTGTTATTTTCGTTATAGTTATAGTTATAGTTAATGATATTTTTTAGTAATAGTTATAGTTATCGTTAACGAAATCATTTTTTGTTCGTTAACGAACATTTTCGTTATCGTTCACGTTAACGAGAATCACACTGATCAGGGAGTCAGGGACCCTTCTTTTTTCTAGGCATAGCTCGCAGACCCAAGTATTTAAAAAGTCACATTTATCACTTAAAATTTAAAAAAAATAACAGGCATATTATTTCCACAATACAATCTTGCTTATGACGATGAAGACTATTATAATAATATAAAAAGTAACACTGAATAAATTGTTATTAACTTTTTGCAATAATGGAGCACAGTCATTCCTAAAGAAATCAGTAACATCGGTTTCGCCAAAAAACCAGTAGGCCCTAATGTCAGTCGGAGGGATGTGCTTGCTTTGCTTTGCACAATTGCAACTATTTTGGATAAGCACACACGCAAGACACTTTCAACGACAAGTCTGGATCTGTACTTGGTCTTCATATTAACTTACATAATAACCGTTGTACGTCTGTCTGTCTGTCCGTCCCGTAACAAACACTATTGTGACGTCACTATACTGCCGCCTTGGCGACGGTTGTCTTGACGACGGCTATAGGCCTATAATATGACGTTATTGTTATCACTGCAATAATAATTGTTTTTTATATACCGTGATTTTTCACGGGTTACAGCTAGTTAAGTAGTAAGTGTTGAAAATGCTGCCTCACACAAATATGTTTTCGCAAAAAGTAACAACATGTTGACTGCCTTGAGGTGGGACAACAATGGATATTTACGTCACTGTAGCACGCAAAGAATAGCTACCAGCAGTGTCACAAAACGGTGATCAAATACCCAATCGGACCCGTATGGATCATAGGGCCTACAGTTAGAGGAGCACTATAGGTAGTGTATGAATCTGAGAACACAGGCTGTTAACAAAGGAAAGGAAATTGGTAGGCCTATATAGATCGCATAGTACACAGCTCAAGTTCTCCAACCGAGCCATATACCACACTGCACCTTAATGGTTCTGGAACCATCTCCCTTCTGAATTGCGCAAATTTTCGGTTCCTCTGTCAGTATTATCACTCATCAGTAGGGTGGAGTGAGAAAAAATTCTTTCCTTTTTATAAGCTAGACTATTAATAATGTGCCAAATGTCCATAGTAACAATCCTGCCAAATGATATTATTTTCTGACAACTGCTTGATCGCCCTTCGCCCAATTGAAATAATTGGCATTGTAACCATTTAAGTGGGCGTTTAAATGAACCATTTCGACGATGCCAAAGGTAGGTTTGATTTACATATGTAATACAGTTTCACAGAACCATCCAATAGCATAATAAAAGTATTATTTAGAAAGTAAAACGATTGCGCTACAAGAAAGATTTCGGATGGCGTATGAAAACTAGGTCATTCATGGCGGTTTTTGGCTGTGAAATCAAGACGTTTTCGCTTTATTTCAATGCAACTCTTACACCGCTTACTCTTAAAATCAGAATCAGTTAAAACCAAGCCAAAGCAGAATCGCCAATGTCAAAGAATGACAATGTCGCTACCTTCACTCGCTAAAGCTTGCGATCGGACCGGAGTCTCGGATAGATCGGCTGCTGTATTAGCAACATCAGTTCTCATGATCTTGGTCTCGTGTCGCCGATCGACCGATCTAAAGTAATCGATCGAAGCAAGATCCGCCGAGAACGCAGCAAAACTCGTAAGGAACTTCAGCAGAATGATTATCAGTTCGACCACACTCACACTGGTATGGAGGGAGTATTCTTTGATGGCCGCAAGGATCAAACTTTGACACAAGTTCTCGGCGAAGACAACAAGTACCACAAAAAAACCTCACGGAAGAACACATAAGCATCATCGCAGAGCCGGGTTCTTCATACTTCAGCCACACGACTGCGCCATCAGGCTCCAGCAAAGACATAGCTGAGTCATTAGTCGCTAGTTTGAAAGAGCAGAATGCGAAGACAGAGAACATTAAAGTTGTAGGGTGTGACGGCACAAATGTGAACACGGGACACATAGCGGGCGTTATTCGGCGACTGGAAGAAACCTTCCAGCATCCTCTGCAGTGGCTGGTATGTCTGCTCCATGCCAATGAGCTGCCCCTGCGCCATCTATTTCAGGCACTCGACGGCGAGACTACAGGCCCGCGCGGATTCTCTGGACCTATCGGAAAGAGGCTAGTGACGTGTAGCGAACAGCCTGTCTCTTCATTTGCACCAGTACAACTGACCGAGCAACTGTCCAGTGTCGACCCGAAGGAGTTGAGCACAGATCAGCGCTATCTATTGGAAATGTGCAATAGTATCAGCAAAGGTGAATGTAGCATCGATCTGGCAATGCGAAACCCTGGTTGCCTGAATCACTCACGATGGCTAACGACAGCCAATAGAATCCTCCGATTATATGTCAGCGACATGGAACCGTCACAAAATCTGAAAACGGTGGTGACGTTCATCATTCGCGTATATGCTCCAACGTGGTTCGCCATAAAAGCCCAGTCGTCATGCAAAGAGGGAGCTAGGCACCTTCACCAGATCCTCGTCAAGTCACGATACCTCAGCCCTAAGCACAAGAAGATCGTCGACCCCGTCATTCATCGCAGCGCATACTTCGCTCACCCGGAGAATCTCCTCTTAGCCATGATGACGGACCATCGACCACACATACGTGAGCTGGGCCTGCGACGAGTGATGAAGGCCAGAGCTGAAGCAGATCCCAATGGACAAATGCGGAGGTTCAAGGTTCCCGCAATTCTCAACTTCAACGCTGTGGAATACTTCGACATGATCGACTGGGCAGTCTGCCCTATCTCGGAGCCTCCCGTAATCAAGGCAATGACAGACACTGAGCTAAGGGATCTCATCACGACGGAGGTGACTCCAACAGTCACCTTCCCAAAATTCCCCAGCCACACGCAAGCTGTGGAAAGACACGTGAAGCTGGTGACCGAGGCGGCGATAGCTGTTTGTGGACAGAAATCGCGAGATGGCTTCATCCGTGCACGCGTCGATTCTCGACAGCTAATGCCCACGTTCGAGTCAAAACGTGACTTCTCTCACTTCACCTTGTAACTGTTTGTGACTTTGAAATCAAAGATACTGTAATAATCAAGGCATCTGATTGCATTAAGATGACTATTGACTAGTTGACTACCTTACCTAGACTGTGGAGCAGTGTGGACTCTAGTGTAGACTAGAGTGTAGAGTAGACTGTAGAGTGTAGACTGTAGACTAGAGTGTAGAGTGTAGACACTAATCTACCTATATCGTTCTGATGTCGCTTAGTATTGCAAAATAAAAAGTTGCGAAGGGCGATCAAAAGATTAATCAAAATTCTTGTAATTTTTACACAGTGTTCTATTGATCTATTGGCACCTTTTGACATATGTAGCTAATTGAAATTCAGAAAAAAAATTTTTTTGGCCATTTTCACTCCACCCTACTCATCAGCTCCTCAGGCTCCTCGACTTAGGCCTATTACCCCTCAGGCTTTCCAATCAACATTGAAGTCCCAACTCCCCAAGAATTCCTATAGCCTGATTCATCTGATTCTCTGCCTTTCAATCTTTCTCGACCAAAACGAAACCTGCCTTATAGCAGCTACGCTACCCCTCTCTCCAAGCAGGCAACAGTGCTTGGATCTCCATTTGACAACCCTCTTAACCCCTCTGACTCGACGCAGCTCTTGGCTTTTAAAGTGGAGTTCTAGATTTTTGAGTTTAAGGCTATACACTTAGGAAGTCCCCACACACATGAGCTCAAGTAGCGAATAATGGTTGCCATGGACGACGAGAAAGCAAAGGAATTGCGTTGATCTGTAGGGTATGGCATGAATATGTCATTCTATCGGTCTGAACTGCGGTCAAACCCGGGTTTCCACTTTCCACTCATATGTAAATCAGGGTTGTCGGGTTTCAAAACGAGGCCCATTGAAGCCATAGCCTATAAATCAACGCAAGTTCAACGGAAGGCATTACGCACATTCTGAAACCGTTTATAATATTGCATTTGTTCTACTGATATTGTGCTACTTTTCGTCACTGCGCTGGGTTACGTAATTGTTTTAATCATTCGGTTATGGTATTTGTTTGTTGGTGACGTCATAGATAATGACGAAATAACGAATCTAACGGGCGCTGTGTGAGAATAATAATTATTATGCTTCGTTGGCGATTCTGTAGGCCAAACGGTGTAAATTAAGTAAATCAAAGCTGAAAATCTCCGGCGGTTCGATACGAAGAATGCATATTCATCTCTAGGCCAAACGTCAGGTGAAGCTGCTGAAACTCGAGGACGTTGATCATCTGTATCAATCGGGCGAAGCCAAGATCCTAGCACAAGCATGAACAGGCCGCGTCAACCGAGCATCAAGTACCCGGTACTGTGGTAAGTCCTGGCTTTGTCCCAGTTGTAACGATGACTAACTACATACTAACACCGAAGAATACTAGACCGCTCGGAGCAACCTCGCTCAGGGCAGCAACTATGGGCTAAAACGTGGGTATACCAATTTTTGCAGCTTGCTAAACACTGCTATTAATGATGCTTATAATTATTTTTTGCCCGAGGTTCATATAATCCCTCGAGATTGCAAAAATTAGGGGAATTGTGCTGGAATGGCTAGTCTTCACAGATGATTTTATCGGTGTGAAAGGCGCTACAAAAAGCGACTGCATTGAAGCGTTGGGTTTCCATAGATAAGCGCTGAAAGAGAAAAGTAGTCTCTGTGGTCTACTGGTATTTGGGCAAGGCGGTTAAGGCCTGTGTGGGGATGCAGAGGTTCGTGGCTGCTAGAGCTGATACGAAAACTTCGACGGTGTAATAAAGGCCAGCTTGAATAGTCTGACGTGACTTAATCGTCCGTAAATCCTTTTCTTGCGGTTGTCTTCGTGTCTGTTTGTGTCTCAGTGGGCATAGAACAAGACAAGAAGGCAAAGGAGATTGTAAAGAAGAAGGTAGGTAAAAGCCAAAGAAGAAGCCGAAGAGAATGTCAAAGAAGAAGTCAAATAGAAAGGCAAAGAAAGTAAGTAAACAGATAAAGAAGAAGGCAAAGAACAAGGAAAAGACGAAGGCAAATACGAAGCTAAGTAAAAATGGGGCGAAGAAGGAAAACAAAGCAAGGAGAAGGCAAAGAGAAGACAAGGAAGAAGGCAACGAAGAAACCAAAGAAGGTAAGTAAGAGCAGCGAAGAAGGCAAAGAAGAAAGCAAAGAAGAAGGTACAGAAAAAGGCAAGACGAAGCTGAGTGAAAAGGTAAAAAAGAAAGCAGTGAAGAAGGTAAAGAAGAAGCCAAAGAGAAAGGCAAAGAAGAAGTTAAGTAAAATTTGCGAAGACGAAGGTAAAGAGGAAAGCAAATAAGAAAGGAAGAGAAAGGCAAAGAAGAAGGCAAAGAAGAAGGCAAAGAAGAAGACACAAAGCAAGGCAAAATAGAAAGGTAAGTAAAGAGACAAGCAAGAGGGAAGGAAGAAGGCAAAGAAAAAGGTAAAGCGGAAGATAAGTCAAAAGGCGGTTAAGAAGAAACAGAAGAAAGCACGAAAGAAGGCAAAGAGCAAGAAAAAGAAGAGGGCAAGAAAGTGGGTAAAGAAGAAGGTAAGTAAAAGGGTAACGAAGAAGGCAAAGAAGAAGGCAAAGAAGAAGTCAAAGAGAAAGGCAAGAAAGAAGACAAAGAAGGCAAAGAAGAAGCTAACGAAGAAGGCTGGTGAAAGGCAAAGAGGGAGGCAATGAGAATGTCAAGGAAAAAGTCAAAGAGACAGACAAAGAAGAAGGCAATGAAGAAGGAAAGTAAACAGGTAAAGAAGAAGGCAAAGGAGAGGAAAAAGACGAAGGCAAGGAAGAAGGCAAAGAAGAAAGCAAAAAGGTAAAAGACAAAGAGAAGGCGAGAGGATAAGTAAAACGGCAAAGAAGAAAGCAAAAAAGAAACCAAAGAAAAAGTCACAGAAAGTGGAAAGCAAAGAAAAAGGCAAAAAAGGCAGAGAAGAAATGTAAGTGAAAAAAGAAGAAGAAACAGAAGAGGTCAAAAAGAAGGCCAAGAATAAGTCAAAGATAAAGGCAGAGAAGAAGGCAAGTAAAAGACAATGAAGAAGGCAAAGGTAAAGAAGAAAATGAAGAAAAGGGCATATAACAAGGCAGAGAGAAAGGCAAAGAAGAAGTCAAAGAGTAAGGCACAGAAGAAGACAAAGAAGAAGGTAAGTAAAAACGTAAAGGAGAAGGCAAAGAGAAAGGTAAGTTAAGAGATGGCGAAGGTGGCAAAGAATGAGGCAAGAAAGAAGGCAAAGGGAAAGACAAAGAAGTAGCCATAGAAGAATATAAAGAAGACAGGAGAAAGTCAAGGCAAAAGGCAAAGAGAAAGGCAAAGATGAAGGCAAAGAGGAAGGTAAGTAAAAGGCAAAGAAGTAGGTATGGAGAAAGGCAAATAAAAAGACAAGAAGGCAAACAGAAAGAAGAGAGATGAAAAAGAAGAGGCTAATGAAGGTAAGCAAAACGGAAAGAAGCAGGCAAAAAAGAAAAAAAAGAGGAACGTAAAAAGATAAGTAGAAAGGAAAAGAAGAAGGAAATGGAAAAGGTAAAGAAGAAGGCAAAGAAGAAAGTTAAGAAGAAGGAAAAGAAGAAGGCAAAGACGAAGGCAAAGAAGAAGTCAAAGATAAAGACCTTCGTTGCTTTCTTCTTTGTCAAAGAAGAAGGCAAGGAAGGTAAGCAAAACGGCAAAGAAGAAGGTAAAGAAGAAAGCAAAGAAGGTAAGTAAAAGAGAAAAGAAGAATCAACAAGAAGGCAAAGAAGACGCCAAAGAAATGAGAAGGCACAGACAAAGGCAAAGAGAAAGGAAAAGAAGAAGGGTGAGTTTAAAGGAGAAGAAGAAAGAACAGAAGAAGGCAATGAAGAAGGGCAAGAAGATGTCCAAGAGAAAGGAAGAAGATAAGTAAACTCAATAAGAAGTCAAAGTAGAAAGACTAAGAAGAAGGCAAAGAAGGTAGGTAAAATAGCAAAGAAGAAGTCAAAAGAGAAGGCAAAGAAAAAGGTAAGTAAAAGGTAACGAAGAAGTCAAAGAGGAAAACAAAGAAGAAAGCACAGAGCAAGGCAAGATGAAGGTGAGCAAAATGCGAAGAAGAAGGCAACGAAAAAGGCAAAGAAAAAAAGTGGAAGCCATATAAAAAGATAAAGAAGAAGCTAGGAAGAACGTCAAGGTAGAAGGCAAAGGGAAAGGCAAAAATGAAGGTAAAGAGGAAGGTAAGTAAACAGGCGGCGAAGACGGCGAAGAAGAGGGCAAGAAAGAAGGCAATGAGCAAGTGAAAGAAGGCAAAGGTTAAGAAGAAGGTGAGTAAAAAGGCAAAAATCAAAGCAATGAGAAAGGCAAAGAGAATGTCAAAAGGAAAGGCATAAAAGAAGGCAAAGAAGAAGGTAAGTAGACACGTATAGAAGAAGGCAAAGAAAAGGGTAAGTATAAAGACGACGTAGGTGGCAAAACAGACAAGAAAGAACGCAAAGAGAAAGAGAAAGAAGTAGCCATAGAAGAAGATAAAGAAGAAGAAAAGAAGAAAGTCGAGATAGAAGGCAAGGGGAAAAGCAGAGATGAAGACATAGAGGAAGGTAAGTAAAAGAGTCGGCGAAGAAGGCAAAGAAGAAGGCAAGAAAGATGGCAAAGAGAAAGATAAAGAAGAAGATAAGGAGTAAGTCAAGGTAAAAGGCAAAGAGAAAGGTAAAGATGAAGGCAAAGAGGAAGGTGAGTAAACAAGCGGGAAGAAGGCAGAAAAGAAGGCAAGAGAGAAGGCAAAGAGCAAGAGAATGAAGAACGTAAAGAAGAAGGTAAGTAAATAAAAAATAAGAAGGCAAAGAGAAAGGCATAAGAAGTCAAGGAGAAAGGCCAAGAAGAAAGCAAAGAAGAAAGTAAGTGAAAGGTAAAGAAGAAGGTAGAAGGGAAGGCAAAGACGAAGATAAATACGAAGGTAAGTAAGATGGCAAGAAGAAGGCAAACAGAAAAAAAGAAGAAGACAATGAAGGTAAGTAGAAAGCAAAAAAGGAGGCAAAAAAGAAGGAAAAGAAGAATTCGAAGCAGAATGCAAAGATAAAGGCAACGAAGAGGAAATGATAAAAGGTAAGTAAAAAGGCAAAGAAGAAAGTAAATAAGAAGACAAGGACAAAGGCAAAGAAAGAGGCAAATAATGAGGCGAAAAATAAAGGTAAAACGGCAATAAAATAAAGAAGGAAAAGAAGAAGGAAAGAGAAAGGCAGATATGAAGGTAAGTAAAAAGACGGCGTATGAGCAAAACAGAAAGCAAAGAAGAAGGCAAAGACGAAGGCGAAGTGACAGACAAAGAAAAGGGCAAAGAGGAAGATTAAAAAGAAGGTAAGTACTGTACAAGTCAAGGAAGGAGACAAAGAGAAAGGAAACGGAAAAAGCAAAGATGAAGGTAAGTTAAAAGGCTGCGAAGAAGGCAAAGATGATGGCAAGAAAGAAGGCAAGGAGCAAGACAAAGAAGAAGTCAAAGACGAAGGTAGAGAAAAAGGCAAATAAAATGGCAAAGAAGTAGGCAAAGAATCAGACATCAAAGAGAACGGCAAAGAAATAGGAAAAAAAGAAGGTACCCGGTAAGGAAAAAGGCAATGAAGAAGGTAAAGAAGAAATCAAAGAAGAAGGAAAATACGAAGGTAAGTCGAAATGTGGCCAAAAAGGCACAGAAAAAGGCAAGAAAGAAGTCAAAAGGAGAGACAAAAAAGAATGCAAAGAAGAAGGCTAAGAAGGTAAATAACACGGCAAAGATGAAGGCAAGCAGGAAGACAAACAAGAAAGTATAGAAGAAAGCAAATAAGAAGGTAAGGAGAAAGAAAATGAAGAAGACAGACAAAAAGGCAAAGAAGAAGGCAAAGAGGAAGGTAAGTAAAAGACGGCGAAGAAGGCAAAGAAGGCAAGAGTGAAGGCAAAGAGAAAGACATGGACGAAATCGAAGAAGAATATAAAACAAGAAGGCAAGTAGAAAGCCAAACAAAAAGGCAAAGAAGAAGGGAAAGAGAAAGGCAAAGAAGATGCAAATGGAGAGGCAAATAGCAAGGCACAGAAGAATTGTAAGTAAAAAGGCAAGGACCATGGGGAAAGAAGAAAGCAAAGACGAAGGCAAAGAAAAAGGCAATGTAAAATGTTGGCGAAAAAGGCAAGGAAGGCAAAGAAGTTGCATAGGGCCTACATCGTTCGTAATTAAAATAGGCCCATATCACAGGCGCAACCACCCTGTGGGACCCGTGGGACGCGTTCTCCCAACTTTCGAGCAATGTCCCCCAACTTTAACCACCGACTGTTAATAAACTTTTCAATAGGGATTGAAATATTGACTAAAAAGTCCATAAATCACATTAAATTATCTAATTAAAATTAAATTATCTCTCCGATTATGTATACTACTAACCATGCAGTCTAACCGAAGCGATAATAGGCCTACCATCTTCTCACGCGTCATATTATCGCGTGATAACAATATTCTAGCTAGTCAATATTTCTTCGATTCTACGCCTACATCTTACACGAGATAATCTGCTTTCACTGAGATGTAACGAAAAATTCCAGACAATCGTTGGTGAAACCGAGCGTATGTGCACGACTCTGGGAGTCTGGGTGCTCCAGCTCCTCAAATGCCGCGACAGAGGCGGTCCCCAGGACGATTCTCAGGCACAGCTGAACCACTTACATGGAAATCAAACGCTGAATACTTCAGGGCGCAATATTTTATTTTTGTTGATCATGATGTCCCTACATTTGAAAAGCGTTACAGTCAGAATGGCCTTCAGAAGTACAGGGGCGTAACATTGGTCTAAAAGTGGGGGGTACCAATTTCTTACGTACACGACGTCAAAGCTGAGACTTCGATCTCTAGAAAGGCACAATAATAAAAATATTGATTGTCATTGTTTAAAAAGTGGGGGTACGGTACCCCCAGTCCAAAAAGTGGGGGTACGGGTACCCCTCGCACCCTCCACAAATTACGCCTATGCAAAGAAGTCCCTTGAGCTGGAAAATCTGCAAGCTCGCATCTGGGACATCAAATTCTACAATAATATCCAGACATAGACATTGACAGATTTCTGGTCCTGATGAAGGCAAGAGTGAAGGCATCAAGTAGAATTTATCAACGGTACTGGCTGACAAGCTGCGAAATGCTGACCCTGCAGCTAGACAGATCTATGTTTGACCAAGTTGAATAACTTGTCCGGCTGCTTTTGACAGTAACAAGTAGCAACGCAGAAGCAAAATGCAGCTTCTCAGCATTATAATTAAGGCGTTTCAAAACGTAATTAAGGAGCAGTATGAGTCAAGAGCGTTTTAATAGGGATCTTGCACGTCCATCGTGACTCACTCGACTGTGTTAACGTCTCACAGATTGCACGTGAGTTTGATGCCAAGTGCGATCGAGTCACGGAAACTGATCTTTGGCCACATCCAAATGACTCTTGATCATAGTATAGTATTTTCATGTTTTGTTTGAATGTTTTACTCTTTTAAAATGTAAAATTTCAAAACTGTTATTCTTAGCAATTATAGGCTGCAAATCGCTGGCCCTGCAGGCTGCCGATAAAATAAATGTTCAGGCTAAACTCAAGTTTGTAAGAATTCAATACAGAATGTTGCTGTATAATTTTACCATGTCGGCCACGGTCTGGTCGATGACCTTTTTTTTAGGAATTCGTGTTCCCCCAAAAAAATTTCTGAACTTTTTAGGAATTCATCTCCACACTCGCAAAACACTGTTACCTTTTTCCACAAAACATTCCCAAACCATTTGAAGACTTTTTAAAATTCTTCTCCTCAAAAATTAATGACCTTTTTGTCGGAATTTCTTCTTACTTTCACATAATTTTCGGGATGACACTTCTACTAAATAATTGAATTTTTACCTCATCTCGTCAAAGGCTGTGAAAACCCTCACACGCAATTACATTTCCCCTTTTTTAGTGTTTCTTCAACATTTTGGGGGTACAAATGTATGGCGTGTCCCCCCACTCTTAAATGTGGGGGTCTTGTCCCCCTCGACCCCCCTAGATCGCCGCCCATGTTTAGGTAGTTTTATTTCGAAACCATCGTTGAAAGATTTGAGGTAAACTAGAGCCAAAAATATACTCTATTTGGCATCAAATGCTCAAAATTGCTTCGGCTTCCGCTGGGGGCGCTTACGACGCTTCCCAGGCCTCTGTTGTTAGGGCCTTCTTGCCTTCGGCCATCGCGGCTTCGTCGCTCGCAATTTCCTCCCACTCCGAAGTTCTAGTAGGTCCCTCCACCTTCAAGACCGTGGCTGTGTCTATAATATAGGGCCTAGGCCTACTCTATATGTTAATGCTTAAACTATGCAGTGTTGAATATTTTCAGAACGCTCTCGCGGACCCCGCCATATCCTTCGCGGACCTCTCTTGGTCCGCGGACCACAGTTTGAAAAGCCCTGGTTTAACATGCAATAGCCTATGGGCCTACGTCGGTGCAGGTCCTCGCAAACATTGAATGTTACAAATGTTACGTTGACTTTACCTTTGTCTGCCACAGCGAAAATTATATTCTAAATTTGCACTTGAATAACCATATCACTTTGCCTAACCTATGACATTAAAATGTACCATTGCGATTTAAAAGATATTTATGCGGGCGTTTCTAGTAAGGCGCTATAGAAATATGCTTCCTTGTGTCGCCGGAAACAAACAACACTAGGCAATGTCAGATGACCGAGATCTTTATGAAAACAGTTTGTTGCAGTGTTAAAACTGGGTTCATCTGAGAAGCCTGTGTAAATCGCTCGATGTGCCGTTACGGCATACGTTTTAATAAACTATTTGTTGAACTGGTCACATGAGCCGGAGTGCTGGACCGTTGATAGACCTATCTGAAAATTCGGATGAGGATCACGTGAACGATAGCATTTGCTTGCTCCCTACTGGGTCCAACATGGCACAGCCGGAATCTCCCCGAGACGGGGACCAGGAAAACACCCCGTTGCTTTTCCATGACCGGAATGTGCCATTCAATAATTTCCCGGATGACGTAGAATTCACGAACGTGATCGGCCAAGCGGAACAGGGGATATCCGAAGGAAGGTATCCTGAGAGGATATACCAGGGTTCAAGCGGCAGCTACTTCGTTAAAGATGCCCATGGGGTATGCCATCTCTGAAACTGCCTTGAAAATAGGAAAAATGCCCAATTTGTTCTAAACAGAACTTAAAAGACATAGTAATTAGACATGGTGATATTATGTTGATGCCTGATGGTATTGGCAAAACTGGAATCAGAACACACTGAATGTGCGATTGGATGTTGCATGTATGTGATCTTTGGTCAATTGCAGCAGTAGATTCCATTCGTTCTCTTGTGATTTTGTTTGCGTGTACATTTGAAAAATGGCAACCTTTGAAATAATGTGTTGAAGTAAGAGTGTTAGGCTATTTCCACCCACTGTGATCAAGTGAATGAAATTACGTGACAGGCATCACCCAGTTGCTCAGCAACGTTGCGTATCTGGTCTGCATGAGTTGATCTGCAACAATTTTAACCTTGTTGAGAATTGCCAACCTGTAGAAATTCGTTTAGGGAATGAAACAGGTTTAAAGACAGGGTGACAGTTTTTCTGCATAATCAATTCTTTCAGATTGGCTTTGAGCAAGATCTCGGTTCAGAAGCTTGCTATGTGCAGCTCAGTCCATACGCTTTGCCTATATTGGGCCTATCAAGTGTAATTGCGTTTCTTGAGAGCTGCGGCTTGAGCTCATCAGTTTGTCCCTTCCACTGTTTTGCAAGCGCTTGAACCCCCCCCGCCCGAAGACTTTTATTTGACAGTACTTAATTTCACGGTTTGGGTCGGGAATGCCCCTTAATGAGTTTTTTCTTGAATTGGCGCTTTATAAATATCAAATTGCAAAATTTTACAAGATGTCTGAAGCAAAGCCAGTCAATAGGTAGCAGTTTGTCATTGTATGGAGATCTCTAACAATGGTGTATAATGCCTTGTAAAAGATGCATAACAATGGGGGGATTGTCTGAACCAGTGAAAGTTCCCCATATCTTTTAGAGACTGCACCCTGCCAGTTGCCTTAAATGACAGATGTTTATGATTTGGACTGCTTATTTTATGTTGTCAATTTTAAATATTGTTTCATATAATGAAAATGAGAGAAAAGAATTCGAAATGAATTTGTCATTGTTACATGTTGTTTGACAAAAAAAGAGTGCTTCTGCTTCAAAAGTTGCAAGGGTACTTCCATTTTTTAAAATTTTAATTGTAGATTAAATATTGATGACAGCACCTTTGAATGTTTTAGAAAAATGAGTGCTCGTTAATTAATTATATTGATGAAAATTAATCTGTCAAGCATTTTGGCTGTGTTAGAAGTGCATTGGTGTCTTCAAGCCAAAGGATGAAGAACCTTATGGTATTCTGAATCCAAAGTGGACCAAGTGGATGCAGAAGGTGTGCTGTCCTTGCTGCTTTGGACGAGGTTGTCTAATCCTCAATCAGGGCTACCTGTCTGAAGCTGGTGCCAGTCTAGTGGATCAAAAACTGAAACTAGGCATCGTTCCAAAGACTAAGGTTGGTGGTTTTACCATCTATGATGCTGATAGCTCACATCATGTAAGCATGTTTAATGACTTGTAGTGTTACTGTAATTTTCAGTGTGTGAACGTCTTTTTAAAATAATTTTTTGACATAAGTTTCTTTGTTTCTCATTGCTGTGTCTGGGTTTCAAAGAAGAAGAAGAAGAAGAAGAGCAGTCCCTTAATAGCTGAGTTGGTAGGGGGTGCAGGTGGAGCAGAAATCTCAAACCAAATTTCTGCCTTGGCGGGGATTTGAACCCTGACCTCTCGATCGACAGTCCAGCACACTAACCACTATTAGCACCCCTGAACTTGATGTTTATTTAGTAATGGAACTTACATGCAAAGGTTCTTCAGTTGAAAAATTGCTCATGACATGTTTTTGTCATAACCAAATTTCAAGATGCATGTATGTATGTATGTATATTTGTTTGTATGCATGTATATGTCTTTTATGTACGCATTTATACGTGCTTTGATGTGTATATTATATTTATGTATGTACAATGTACATGTATGTATTTATGCATGCATGTATTACGATTTTGTATATGTCTGTGAATGTATGGACTTATCAGTGTATGTACCTGTCAAGGTGCTTATGTTATGCTTCATGAACCTCTTACAAATTTTTGCCGTCTATATGAACATCGGCCTTTGTAATGTAAATGTAACAGATACTGAACAGCTACTGGACAGATACTTCTATAGAGACTTCTAGTAACGTCTGAGAGACACTGTTTACTAATCTAACTGCCACTAAATATGAAAAATAAGTTACATCGCTAGCAGTTGAATGATGTTTACATACCTGAAAAAAGTCTCCACTAGCAGATCCTTGCAGACATGTAGGACTGAGAAGTGAAAGTCCAAACATGGTTAACAGTGTTTTTAAAATAATTCTACCAATAGTATCTTTAGACTACATTTCTTCAAACAGTGTATTCTAATTCTAGGTGGTGCGACTGGCAAGTACGACGTTCAACTATAATGCCATCGACCGTGCAAAGTCACTTACAAAGATGAACATTTCAGAGAAGTTTCCACAGCTAAGACGGCATTTTCATCGTCTTGGTTTACCCCCAAAGGTGAGGCTGATCTCGTAATTAGGCCGTCATTTCAGAATCTCGTTACAGCAGAGCTTTCAAACAAAAGATAAGTAGAACTTTGCCTTGCACTACCACCTCGAGGCAGCCACGGGTGTGAAGGGTTAGCGATATAATTTTCTTAGCCTCAGCACATAAGGTAAGTGGCCAGTCCTCTTCCTCTCCACCTGATTCTCCCACTGACAGTGCCTGGTGTGTGTATACATTCAGAGGTACATTCTGTAGGTGTGAGTGAAGCAAAACTCTAGAAACATCTTTCTGAACCCTGACCTCTGGGTTGATAGTCCTGCACTCTAACCACTTTGGTGCATCATCAGTTGATGCTTTGTCTGTTAGACATTGCACAATAGAATTTACTGATTACCTTAGGCTATTGTGTACCCTGACTAATGTGCTCTCCTTTGGACAAAATGTGCTGAATAAGTCAGTGAAAATTTAATCTCGTGGCCAACTGAGAATTCACTCCCTGTTCAAAGGAAATCTAAATATCATGAGATGTGACCCTGTGCAAGAAAACCTTCACGGAGTTGAGAAAGTTATTTTGCAAGAAATGCATTCAGAAGACAGGCGGGCATAAAATGCGTGAAAACGAGTTTTTTGCATATTTATAATCCTGGCTAGCATAAAATATATAGAGGTTTGCTTTAAGTATTTTTATATTCAGGTTGCAATGCTGTTTTTTCTCTGTCTTCGTGAGGTTTCTCTGAGGCACAGATTCTCATACAAGATGGTGTAGCAGTGTTGGCTTCAGAATGTGACCTTGTTATTACTGTTTGTAATCGTAATCATCATCGAACATTTATAACAGCGTCACTCAACGATTCAGATTATAATGTCATACTTGGTTATTGAGTGTCATTGCATACTGTGTTTTTCAGCTCATTCCTTTATGCAAAGAAGACTTTTTTTACAGCTTAGTTGAGTAGCAGAGCAATGTGGCATTCTGCAAAGTCACAGGAACAGTTTTTATTCATTTTGTAGATTGGGTCGTTTCAAATGTTTGTCGAAGGATATAAAGATGCAGAGCAATGGTTGCGGAAGTTTGAAACGGAGCCGCTAGCATCTTCAGTGCAGAGCAGCTTCCAGTATCATTTTGAGAAGCTAGTCGTCTTAGACTACATCACACGAAACACAGGTGTGCTAACATAGAAAATGAAAGATTCATTAGACACATGGCTTTCATTATCTGTTCACATTATCTGCTCTTTTTCAACCTTCAATTTTTTTTCAATATATTCGCCGATAGAAGCTGAAAACCCCCTGTACTGTTCGTAATGTGTCTCACAACAACTGTCAACGCCTGTATGTATTTTCCATCACTTTAAAGTCTTTTCTCACAATTAATTTAAAATTCCAATAAGGTATTGTTGCAGAATTGCAAAATCTGCAAGAAACCCTTAAGCTATTTTATATTTGCGACCTGATCCGGCAGGAATGGGTTGACAACTAAGAAACTAGTTCAACTCGTAATGCCTGAAGAAACTATTTCAATTCACAACACTTAGAACAACTTATTCAGATGCATGATCATCTAGTGTTTAGTGTCATAATCTGTCATTTGATAGGTTAGAGTTCAAATTACCCACGGCAGACATTATTATTTAAAGGCCTTAAAAGAGCGGAAAATTTAAAGCAGGTTTTACGTTCCATTAAAGATTATTTTGCATTTGTTCAGACAGAGGAAATGACAATTGGCTGATCAAATACGACGTTCCAGATATTTCTGCAGATGGTCACAAGGATGTGAGTGACTCGTAATAGAATTATTTATGATTAAGACTGTAAACATTCTGCTGTAATTACCACAATTAACATCCAGGATATTAAAGAACCAACACGTTTATGTGTAGATAAAAGTAAAATGAAAGGGAATTGTGTACTCTAGTGTAAAGAACTAAACACGTTTATGTGTAGATAAAAGTAAAATGAAAGGGAAATGTGTACTCTAGTGTAATATTCAATTTTATACAGCAGTTTATTGTACTGAATTGGTAAGCTAGTTAGTACCTACCCACAGAAAACCTATGTGGAGGCACACCCAGTTATATAGCACATTTAGAAACTTGCTGCATGCACTTAGTCGTAGGATGTGCCATAGTTGTTTGGTTAAGCACCCCTCTTGTACTATAGAGCCTTCCCTGAGCTGTCTCTGTGTAGACTGTCTTAGTGACCTTAGCAAGTCCTTTGCACTCGTTTGCTGAATATCATTGATTGTTTTCAAATAGTACCTATATATTTAACTGTAATAAGTAATCATGGTGTCTGCTTGCTAGTTTGGCAAAATTTCCCTTCTGGAACAAAATCCTTGGTGGTTCCTGTTTCTTCCTGTTCTTTCTCAGGACTCTTCCTTTCTCATATTTCTTCCCCTTATTCTCTTCCTATCCCTAACCCCCTCTTCTATTCATCTGTCCCTGTCTTGTTGGAGATGGGATATAAAAGCAACTGACAAAACTGTTCTCATGTTATTCGCCAGATGGCGTCACTGCTGGACCACATACGGAAACGTGTTAAGCATGTTATTACGTAGTTGCTGAAGTTTTCATTGTTGTAAACTGTGACTCTGAGCACTTGAATTAACACTGAAGTGTGCTTTGGAAGCACAGTGCAACTGTATTTGGAATTGTATGATTTAATTTCTTTTGACGCTGATCTAAATATCATCCATACGTTGTTTATAGGCTGAAGACTGGAGCATGATTTCCACTCCCCAGATTTCCATCGCAGCCATTGACAATGGTCTTGCTTTTCCTTTCAAACATCCCGATGAATGGAGAGCATGTAAGTGACTAATGCGTTCAGTTTCCCCATCAATCATCCGTTTCATTGTACATAAATTATGCTTTGCTGTACATGGACCTTGCTTTGTCTGTTGTTTTCTGGCTACAACCTTTGACCTATGGCTTGCTGTGACTTTGAGTCATCAAAGGTCCTTCAACCTAGGAGTGTGCTATCATTATGTGGATAATGTAATTAATTTATTTTTCACATACATGTATAAATAAGTTGATTTATTTTGGCATTCATGGTTCTGTGTATGCAATGTGCATACTGCATGTTTGTAAGTATGTATTTATGTAACGTATATCAAGGCGCTTTACATTAGGACCCGTAATGGAATATAGTTGGTTTTCAGATCCATACCATTGGGCTTGGCTTCCACAGGCACGAATTTCGTTCTCCCAAGAGATCAAGGATCTTGTCTTACCTCGACTTTCCGATATGAACTTTGTTCAGAGTCTCTGCGACGACTTATACGAATTGTTCAGCGTACGTATGTCTGCTTCTTCTGTGTTAAACTGAATCTCCTTTACATTTGTTTTCTAACATATCCTGATTTCATAAGATTGAAAGCAAGGATCAAAACTATATTCTGTTTTTGATTACAACATTGCCAGAAAAGAATCTTGTTATAATGTTATGCTTGCTATAATTTGCGATGCTAGCAATAAAAGAGTCAGCTGTAAGTGTTCACTTTGTCAGGAATTTGTGCATGTATATAATTTATGTACATATTATTTTGTATTGTGCATGTAGTGTGTATGTTAGCTGTTATGTGTATGCATCTTGTATATTGTGTATCTCACCTCATATGCATTTGTATTTTGTATTGTGTTTGTATTGCACATGTGTGTTTATCTTGTATGTTAATGTATGTTGTATCGTATATAGGACCTTGTATCTGTATCGTCTGTTTTTAATGTATCTTGATTTCATATATCTTGTATGTGTATGCTTTTGTGTAACTATCTATCGTGTGAGTGTTATTAATCTTGTTATTTATGATGCACCGTTTAAAACGTCACAAAAATGACCTAAGCTGTCAGCTACGAGGAAAACGCTTGAACTAGTAATTGGAGATGTTAATTTGCTTTCATGTTTTTTGTACAGGTTGACAAAGGCTTTGATATATCTTCCTTTCACAAGCAAATGGCAGTCATGAGGGGCCAGGTTAGTTTAAACCAAGTCTTCACGGTTATGATACGAACAATACATGAAGTGAAATGAATTCTAAATAATTCTTATTGGTGGTGTATTATTGCTTTGCACATCGAATCAGAATTGTAATTGTATGTGTACAGTTAATAGTGTCTCTTTAAGAAAACTGTTTCGAGGTGTTTCTAACTAAGTAATAACACTCAACAGAAATTATTTTCCAGATCTTTCTGGTAGTATGTGTCTTGCTTGTCATTTACCATACAAGTGTTTCATTTGAAATTGGCTGGGTCAGCAAGTACTATTGTTAGGTATGGGAATTTCCTTGTTTTTTTATTCTGCTCATTATCTTCAGCGTGCCTTTGTGTGCACTGGCCCATTCACCCAGTTTTCCTGCAGTTATGTATAAACTTAAATCAATGTACAAGTTTTATTCACCGTAATCCCAGTTGTATTTTGAAGTCTTGTATTCAACAAATGCTTGTTTGGCTTCTACCAATCATATCTCTTTCTGTAGTGATGCTGACATCTTATAATGACTAGCATCTGCAATGCAATGATGCTAGACAAACAGGTTGATGCTGAAGCCAGAGTGCTACTGCAGCCATTGGATAAATTAGTGAAGCTCAGCATCAGCTACATGTACAAAGATGAAGAAGAGCAGTCTCTTAAGCTAGCCCTGAGGCAGCCATGGGTATGAAGTGTTATCGACTTCATTTTCTTAGCCTTGGCATTTGAGGGTGGGTGGCCAGTCCTTTCCCTCGCCATCTCATCTTTCCACCGACAGTGTGCGGGTCAGTGTATTCATCATAGCTGATTTGACCAGCGGTGCAGGTGGAACAGAAAAGCAGAAATCTCACAATGTTTTGTATTAACCCTTTAACGATGAGAGGTATTAGTTTTTTCCATACATTTTAGTGCATGCTCATCATTAAAGTGTTGAGTATTGTATTGTATTGTATCTAGAAATTTATAAAGCGCGTCTCGCAGAATAACTATTCAGAGGCGCTCTCAGCATAGAAGCCCCGGGGAAACAGAAATGCCTTTAGGGAACGCGACACTGATGAGGAAAAGCCAGTCATTAGTTTGGCCCTGAGCACAGGGGGAAGGTCATTCCAGATCGTGGGACCCACTACAGCAAATGCCCAGTGCTGGGCCAAGGCAGTTTTAGCCCTGGGAACAAAAAGATCAAGCCGATTTACAGAGTAACTTATTTCTGTCGATAAAAATTGACAAAATATTTCACATCAGCTCACAGATCTTAAATACCTAGAGGCAAATCCTGCACTATTTTAAAAGTCAAGTCGACAATTTGTTCTTTCAGTTTCAAAACTAATTAACAAGTTAGGTCTGATTGTGAGTTACATCATCGTGTGATGACTTCGTTGTTTCAGATCTTAAACTTAATTCAAGCGATGAAGGATGACAAATCACCGATTCTGTTGGTTCAGATGCCGGTCACCACTGTTGAAAGACGCAACATCGTTTATGGACGGACTCGGTCGCATAATTCAGAGAGTGAGGACCACCTTACTCAAAGGGTTCCAACTCGAGCACCATTCTTTTCTTGGTGCTAACTTTTCACCTAAAAGTGTTGTGCTATGGAGCGTGCAGCACATCTTCGATCACGTTAGATGATTCGGTTTTCTGAAGTGTGTCTCTTGAATTGCATGGAAAATCTGTTGGAAACCGATTCGAATAGTTTACGATGTTTGTGCTGCAAGTGCCTTGGAAAGCTAGTTTATCTGGTTTTTATTTTGAATTTATTTTCAACTGACTGGTTTTGCTATAAGCTTGGCTGCTGAACCAGTTAGTCTCTCTTGAATTTTTTCCCTTTGGTTTAAGTCTGTCAGAGTGTTCCAATTGATTGGCATCAGTTGAAGTGTTTGAAATTGATGTTCTAAGCGGCGAATGTGGTGGGTGTTTCGACTACTGGTTGAGTTCTTATATCATGGTGAACTGTTAGAAATTTAAGTCAGAAGTTGTAAAATAGTCTGAGAATGACACAGCTACATACTGTTGGAAACGCCAGTTGTTTTATAATCGTGGGATCATGTTGTTTTTTTTAAGAAGTTAGAGTCTCTACAGAACAGGTGTGTAAATTTTTACCTGTGAGAACAATTTTGATCATCATGTCAAAGAGCACAATTGAACTAGGTTGTGCTATTCCTGTGGTTATTGTCTATGATAGTCTTTTTTTGCCAGAGTTACTTGTGTTATGCAGTGATCGCATTTAGCATGCTGGTCATTGCTGCAAGTTAGTATTTTGGTGTGCAGTGTGAAATTGGCAACCGCTGTACAACCTTCAGGCTTGAAGGTTGTCTTTCTTGTTGTAGGCTGTTGTCGGAAAAGAATTTCAGATTAAGAACTTCTGAGCCATATAACTAGACTTTTGAGGTGTGATATAGATGGAGACTATTATGAAACATATAGCATTATATTTCTTAAATTAGTTGGAGCTTTTTAGTTTAGATTTCAGAGGGATCTTTGTATAATTTGGATACTTTGCTTTCAAGTAGTGAGGGATCTTCCCTGAAGATGCTGTAGTTAAGTTTATATTCTGTTATATATTTGTAAACTTAAGCTTGCTTTTGCGGACTGCATTATCGACAGTAACCGGGTGCTCTAAAACTCTTTAACCTGCATTCTCTTTTTTTCTGATAGAATTTCTGTGAAATTTAAAAAGGAGAAATTTTGAAAGGGTACTAAATGGTACTAAAGCCATTTATATGCATCTGCAGTTCAATTAAATTTGCACAGAACTTCACTAAAACGTTTTCAGTGTAATCTGGAATGTATGTGTTGTATTTTTTTTATTAAGAGACAAAAATGACAGATTTCAATCGTGTTTGTTTTTTCCATCATGTTTTGATGTTTGTGTTACAAGTATAAAAATCGGTTTTACTAGAGCTACATTCTCTCAAACCTTTCAGCACAGTGGTGCTCCTAAGCGGGTTTATCTGTATGAATGACGATGTTCATATTCCAGGTACAGTGGACCTCCATTGTCATGATATCTGTGGGAGCACATAAAATAGAACTCAGCAGTGCATTATAATGCATTGTGTTTTAACGAGTTTGTTCTCTAGGGCTGTTTGGGATTCATTCACTGTGCTGCTTCAGGTTTCGTATTGTAGCAGAGCATAGTTGGAAACTCAACAGTGAGCCACATCATGATAAGAGATCGCATTGTAATGAAGTCGCTTTGTACAGCAGAATTAAGTTTGAGATCCATGTCTTGACCGTGTTATGTCAGAATTCGTCTTTTAATGAAACGCGTTATAGAGTCTTCAGTGTACTGTAGGGAGGTCTTGGTGTTATTGAATTTTACATGGATCAACTTTCAAATGTAAAACAGTTGATCAGGATATTAGAATTTCAAATTCAGTTCTGAATGATGCGATTGAGATGGCTGAGGGGCCAGTACATTGGCTTTGTACACCTGTGCCTGGAATTTGAATCCTGGTATTGTTTTGTGAAAGTGACTTAGGATTGTCTCTCAGTGTGAAACATTACTGGTTTCATCTTACAGTTAAGTACCACCTCAGTCACATGAAATTGTTTTTGTGTCCCAGTCTATTCCATCCCTGATTGCAGATTTTTTTGCTCTGCTGTACAAGGTGACTTGGTTGATCCACTGGCCTGAACATCTGCTGTCCAATGTAGTTCTGCTGTGGCTGGCCTTGCCTGGCAACCTGCGACATGAACTTCACAGCGTTTCTTTGCCTATTTCCACAAGCGCTTGAAGACCATTCTATACGATCGTGGTTTCGTTTTGTTAGATCAAGAGTGCCTCTGATGAGTTTCTCGTGTATTGGCGCTATATAAAT
Source organism: Allolobophora icterica (assembly GCA_963556255.1). NCBI lineage: Eukaryota > Metazoa > Annelida > Clitellata > Crassiclitellata > Lumbricidae > Allolobophora > Allolobophora icterica. The sequence continues at coordinate 13,979,699 of OY744605.1, read as the reverse complement.
TTGTAATTATGAATTGTCTGACTGTGTGAAACATTGGTGGACATCATCTTTAATAGGTTTGAATGCCACATGACATTCAATGTGCCCACATACTGTAGTAAGGTAGTGTTGCTTCTTTCAGATGATGTGGCACTGTAGATATTTCTTGTATAGAATCAAGATTTTTGCTAAAGATATCGATTGCTGTTGTGTACATGTATTTCAGAAGCGTCTTCTTAGAAGATCATTTCTCTATCTCTTTGCGAAGTATGCTTGTTACACAGGAGGTAACGATTAGTAGGACTTTACCGAATTATCCCAGTTGCTGTAAAATTAAATCTCACGTCAGCGAAGTCTGTTTTCTGAAATGTTGTAAATTTTTATAATTTTCAGTATTGTGATAATTAATTGTGATTGATATGCACTCGATCGACACTGCACTTCGATCAGATGATCGAATGAACTTCTTCAGAAGCTTGTCAACAATTGCTTACCACTTGTACATTTCAACGTTCGTTGCTTGCACATTGTCGACTGTTGAAAGGGGATTATTTTCCACAGAGTATTCCGATGAAGCCTGCTATAGATGTATGTATGTATCTGGACGTCTATATAGTGCCATTTAACGCTTGGTAGCGATGAAACTCGTGAGACGGTGGCCTAATGCTCAGAGTATGTACTCACTATAATACATATGCTCCTCTGAGTTGGTATCTAGAAGGGTCGCTATATCAAGTATAGATTGATATGAATTGATTGGCGTAATTTTATATCTTTGCTTAAACTCGTAGGCAAGTTTCGCTTTTTTTTTGCATGAAAACTTCCATTGAAACTTCAATCCATGGACCATTAATCCGGTCATTTGTTAAGTTTTTGATTAGAATTCTACCTGGAAATGAATATGTCGTACAACAGGTCTACATCACCAGAGCAGTACTATTTGTTCCTACAACAAATAGCTCAATTGCTGTATATGGTGTTACGGTACTTGCTTATATGTGTTCGGTACCTCTGTATAGATGATTCGAAGGTACACTATTTCAATTGTGTATTATATCACTTACTCTGTATCAGGATCAAAGTGTACAAAGGTGAACTTCTAATATTGTTAAAATGTTGCATACAACGCTGACAACTATGAGATACTGTATTTTAGTGTCTTCAGTTACTTAGATGAGGGGTTAGAAGCGCAAGGGGGTTGAACCCCTCCAACAACTAAACGACTACTTTAGTTGCCAAAACAATGCAGTAAACAGTAAACCAGAAGGGGTATTGTATTGTATTGAACATTTATAAAGCGCTTCTCGCAGTGTTCGCTAATCAGAGGCGCTCCCAGTGCGAAAGACCCAGTGAATAGAAAGTGGTTTTAAGACAGTGGAACGAGGCATTTGGGCCACCAGCTAATAAAGAGTCACCAGTGGCTACATGTGGAGCCAACCAACAATTCCCTTTAACAGATGGCTTTGATTTTTCCAGAGTCTGTGGACCAAGTTGCATCGATAGGGTGGAGCGATGACAGGTGACATTGCTCGCAGCACATGATGACACTGCCACTGAGCAGTCCCTCCCTAAATAACCCCTCAAGATCTGTATAGGCTGATCTGAGTGGCGCTATATAAGTTTTCGGTTACAATTACAATTACAAGTTGCGTCAATAGGGTGGAGCGATGACAGGTGACAGCGCTTGCAGCACATGATGACGCTGCCACTGAGCAGTCCCTCACTAAATAACCCCTCAAGATCTGTATAGGCCTTAATACTCCCTTGGAGGGTGGACGTCCACAAAGGGACTGCGATGGGTAATGCCAAGCTCGACAAAGGGAGGGAGGAGGTAATTTTTTCAGAAGTCCTTTACGGCCTATGGACACGAGTTGCAGTTCCAACCCTGCTACGATGTGACAGATATTTCTATAAAATCATTACAATGTGTGCTACGTTTTTGTATCAGCATTCGTTTGCTTATGTCATGACTACTACACTTTTGTCTGCGTGTCTAGGATTCCAAGAACCAGATAAAAAATTACTAACACAGAAGGGTATTCCGACTTGAATAGCTATCTTGCTGTAATATAACGATAACAGGTGATTTGGTGTTATTGGTATTGTGCTGCTGCTTCCAACATTGATTGCTAGTTCTAATTAAGAGACTTTAATTAACCCATAGCATTCATTCGTCATATTTGCGCTTCTGCCAACATATCCATTTGCTATTGTGCCTCTGCTCTGCGGACTACTGCTGGCAGTGTGATGTAAATTTCTCATACCTTACCTAACCTACCTGTAATCTGTTGTTGCTAATACTGCATTGTTACAATTGCGTTAATCAAAACCAACTTTAGCCAGATGCTGCTGGGAGTCAGAACTGGATTTAATGCCTTTAACGCTTTAACGACGAGAGTGTACTAAAAATGACTGGGAAACCAATGCAGCTCGTCGTTAAAGTGTTTAAAGTTTCTCCCAGTGACTTCTGTTTTACATTTAAAACTTCTGACAATGAATTATCAATTATGTGAAGTTTGTGTTACATTTCAAAGTAACTGACAGTAAATTGTGTTATGTATATAATATGCTAATCATAGTCTGCCATTAACTATGTTGCTAGTGTCGACGTAAATTATATGGTGTAAAACTCTGTGGTTGTTAGACATTATTTTAACAGCTGAAAAATATTGTGGGCCACTGGTGAAGCCTGGTGTGAATAGCTAAAGCAGTAGTGAGCTGATATTTCTTGCAAGAGTTCGATTGCTTGCTGGGTGTGTATTTCACAGATTGTTTCTGAAGCTAGCACACAGGAGATCAGCGGTAGTGTGGTAATCAGGATTAAATGGTCAGTGTAGAGAAATTTGAGCACAGTGCTTGACAAGAATGTCTGCCTGTCGATCACCTGTAACTGGCCACAATTTTTGTAGTGTTTAATTCATTTACTCAAGAGTGCCTTCCTTGGCATTGCTTCTGCGTGAACTGATGGGTAATTCGTTTATGGTTTAGTTTTTGTTGCGATAAATAAATTATGTGACCGACAAGTCTGATGATGGACTTGGATGGTAACTGCAAGCTCTGCTGAGCTGTTGAAGTTTTCTTTTAAGCCATAATGGATTTGTTCAAGTGTATTTATAATGTGAAGTGACTGGACACGTATGTAGTGATGTGCGTAGCTTCTGCTGTGTTTGATAAACCAGTGTGCATATTGATTTTGTGGCTATACATACATGCTTACAAGCACACACATGTTAGATAGGACACATTCAGACTGTCACATACATATGTACATTCATGTGTACATACATACACACATACATAAATACATACATATATGCATACATACATACATACATACATACAAACATACATCAATATATACATGCATAAATACATACATACATGTATACGTACATAAATACATACATATGTACAAACATACATCAATATATACATGCATGTATACATACATAAATACGTACATATATACATGTACATACTTGAATACATAATACTCATGTATATGCAAAGACATATACACATACATTAATACATACATACATAAATACTTAACATGTTTGCATACATAAATACATACATATGTACATACCTGAATACATACATACATATGTATTGTACATACATTCACACATGCATACATAAATACATACATACTTGTATACATACATAAATACATATATTTACGTACATACATACATACATACACACACACACTTGCATACTTAAATAGACACTAATGTGCTTAAATACGAACATCAAACTTAAAATGTACATATGTTTGCTTAAATACGTATAGATGTAATGATACAAACGTACATTCAAACAAAACAACAGTGATTAAATTGCTCATCAAGAGGTGAGGATTTTCTCTTCTTACAAATCTTTAAACCTAATCCCATTGGGCAAATCAACAACCAATGCTTGTTATCTGCATACAACTAAACGTGTGAAGCACGATGATATTGATTATTGTAATGAAAAACACATTTACTCGTTTTTGACCATTTTGTTTATCATAGTTAGTAATAGTTACCAATTATTGCAGGTCTACTTACTTTTTGTCGGTTTCTTTGGCTTCTTCTATTGTGGGGCCATGATCTTTTAATAAATACATTCATCTGTTACACAGTTTAAATCAAAACGAATTGATTCTGGTATACCTTTGATGGAAGGAGATGGCACTGCTTTTGGGCCTTTATAGGTTATTAACATCCACATTGTCACATACATACATACATACATAAATACGTACAGACGTGCAGTCGTATACAAACATATATAGGAGCTTATATACAATCCATGCATACATACATAGTACAATGTACTATGTATGTATGCATGTATATGATATGTATGTGCGTATGTAAGTGGGTATGTACTAAGTACATACCCACTTACATACGCACATGCATGTCATATACATGCATACATACACAAGAGACATACATACATAAACTACATAAACAAGCCTGCTTACATAAATTTGAACGTACATAAGTTTGCATAAATATGTACAGACATGCAACCTTATGCAAACATTCACTCATGCAAAACACATGTGGGTAATTCTGATCATCCAGATCTGTTGGGCATGCCAGGAACACACCAACCTTACCTCTTGCACCTCGTTTAACTGGTAAAGGTGTGAATAGATTTATATCATTGGTTCTCCTCCGCGAATCTGACGAGATTTCCTTTAAAGGCTTACCTAAGTAGAAATGACGAGATAACGAGCTCCCTGGCACGTCTGCTTAATGCTGCCATGCTGTGCTGCGCAGCATCAGTGTGTTAATTATGTCATCGGGTAATCTTTCCACTTCTACAAAGACACGAACCAAATTAAATGTACAGCAAAGCTTCGGTATATCGAACTTCGGTATTTCGAACTTCCGGTTACATCGAAATGCAGTAAATGCAGGCCACAAATAATGCAAACACATGCGAACTAGGTGTTTTATCGAACCTCCTTACGAAGTCTCTTTTTTATCGAATGCCATGTTCGGTCCTTATCGAACAATGGACCTGATAGCGGCGCAACAGAAGAACCTTAGATGAGATGAGATATGATTAAGTATGTGTTGTTTCAATTTCTTACTCACCATATGTCGCTTGACTATTCACAGAATATGCTGAGTACTCTGCTGACGATGTGTTATTCTCATCCTCGAGACCAAGAGGTAAGACGACGTTATTAGTGCCGACTAAAGGAGCCAACACACCTCTCTATCTTGGAGTCGACACAGGCGACATCATCCAGCGTCTCTTCACAGGCGATATCATCCAGCGCCTTTTCACAGGCGATATCATCCAGCGTCTCTTCACAGGCGATATCATCCAGCGCCTTTTCACAGGCGATATCATCCAGCGCCTCTTCACAGGCGATATCATACACCACCCTTATAAGGGCGAATCATCCAGCGACTCTTCACAGGCGACATCATCCAGCGCCTCTTCACAGGCGATATCATCCAGCACCTTTACAAAGGCTAAGTCTTCCAGCACCCTTATAAGGGCGACATCATCCAGCGCCTCTTCACAGGAGATATCATCGCGTGCCTATTCACAGGCGACATCATTCAGCATCTCCAGAGGCGACATCATCCAGTGCCTCTTCACAGGCGATATCATCCAGCACCTCTTCACAGGCGACATTAACCAGCGCCTCTTCAAAGGCGATATCATCCAGCATCCTTAAAAGGGCGACGTCATCCAGCGCCTCTTAACAAGCAACATCATCCAGCGCCTCTTCACAGGCGATATAATTCAGCGCCTCTTCACAGGCGATATCATCCAGCACCTTCACAAAGGCGAAATTCTCCTGCACCCTTATAAGGGCGACATCATCCAGCGCCTCTTCACAGGCGATATCATGCACCACCTTTTTAAAGGCGATATCATCCAGCGACTCTTCAAAGGCGACGTCATCCACCGCCTCTTCACAGGCGACATCATCCAGCGTCTCTTCACAGGCGACATCATCCAGCGCCTCTTCACAGGCGATATCATCCAGCACCTTTACAAAGGCTAAGTCTTCCAGCACCCTTATAAGGGCGACATCATCCAGCGCCTCTTCACAGGAGATATCATCGCGTGCCTATTCACAGGCGACATCATTCAGCATCTCCAGAGGCGACATCATCCAGTGCCTCTTCACAGGCGATATCATCCAGCACCTCTTCACAGGCGACATTAACCAGGGCCTCTTCAAAGGCGATATCATCCAGCATCCTTAAAAGGGCGACGTCATCCAGCGCCTCTTAACAGGCAACATCATCCAGCGCCTCTTCACAGGCGATATAATTCAGCGCCTCTTCACAGGCGATATCATCCAGCACCTTCACAAAGGCGAAATTCTCCTGCACCCTTATAAGGGCGACATCATCCAGCGCCTCTTCACAGGCGATATCATGCACCACCTTTTTAAAGGCGATATCATCCAGCGACTCTTCAAAGGCGACGTCATCCACCGCCTCTTCACAGGCGACATCATCCAGCGCCTCTTCACAGGTGATATAATCCAGCGCCTCTTCACAGGCGATATCATCCAGCACCTTCACAAAGGCTAAATCCTCCAGCACCCTTATAAGGGCGACATCATCCAGCGCCTCTTCACAGGCGATATCATCCACCGCCTCTTCAAAGGCGACGTCATCCACCGCCTCTTCACAGGCGACATCATCCAGCGCCTCTACACAGCTGATATCATCCAGCGCCTCTTCACAGGCGATATCATCCAGCACCTTCACAAAGGCTAAATCCAACAGCACCCTTATAAGGGCGACATCATCCAGCGCCTCTTCACAGGCGATATCATCCACCGCCTCTTCAAAGGCGACGTCATCCACCGCCTCTTCACAGCTGATATCATCCAGCGCCTCTTCACAGGCGATATCATGCACCACCTTTATAAAGGCGATATCATCCAGCGACTCTTCACAGGCGACATCATCCAGCGCCTCTTCGCAGGCGATATCATTCAGCGCCTCTTCACAGGCGATATCATCCAGCACCTTTACAAAGGCTAAATCTTCCAGCACCCTTATTAGGGCGATATCATCCAGCGCCTCTTCACAGGAGATATCATCCAGCATCTCCACAGGCGACATCATCCAGCGCCGCTTCACAGACGACATCATCCAGCGCCTCTTCAAAGGCGACGTCATCCACCGCCTCTTCAAAGGCGACGTCATCCACCGCCTCTTCACAGGCGATATCATCCAGGCTAAATCTTCCAGCACCCTTATAAGGGCGACATCATCCAGCGCCTGTTCACAGGAGATATCATCGTGTGCCTCTTCACAGGCGACATCATCCAGCATCTTCACAGGCGACATCATCCAGCATCTTCACAGGCGACATCATCCAGCGCCTCTTCACAGGCGACATCATCCGGCGCCTCTTCACAGGCGACCTCATACGGCGCCTCTTCACAGGCGACCTCCTCCGGCGCCTATTCACAGGCGACATCATTCAGCGCCTCTTCACAGGCGACATCATCCAGCATCTCCACAGGCGACATCATCCAGCGCCTCTTCACAGGCGACGTAATCCGGCGCCTCTTCACAGGCGACATCATCCAGCGCCTCTTCATAGGCAGCCTCGCTGGACGATATCGTCTGTCATGCAGCGCCTCTTCACAGGCGACATCCTCCAGCACCTTTACAAAGGCGACATCCTCCAGAACCTTTATCCAGCGGTCGGAGTTTCGACCTAATTGACCTCAACCAGGTCAGGATCATGTGACAAGAAACCGTCTGTCACAAAAGCGTCAGGTCATAGCATCATCCAGCGACTCTTCATAGCTGTTCCTGGCGAAGATGAGCTTCTGATTGCAGCGCTGGTTTTCCGTCTTCACAGTCATCTTCCATCGGTCGAACTGGACAAGAAAGACGGACCGTGTCGAGCGTCGACGTAATCTACAAAGGTCCTCACGAAATGGCATCGTAACCTACGAGACATGACATTTCGGGTATCAAGCGCAAACGCAGATAACATTCGAAACTATCGCAAAAGATTTGCGATCGTTGGATTAAAATAGGCCTTCAGAAAAAGCTAGAGAGACAATGACGATGACGTCATCGACATTCAAGCGGGGGAAACGAAATGACGTCAATATAATAGCATCGCTCGTTAACGTTGATAATCTTTTTGTATTGTATTGTATCTAGAAATTTATAAAGAGCCTCTCGCAGATTTAAATCTCGGGCTACCGCGGTTTGTAGACTCCGTACACGGGGATCTTAAATGGCGTGGCACGCATTCAAACAGGCAGCGGTGATGAAGGATCTCACCCGATCAATTCATTAAAAAAATGAGCAGGGTCGAGGCCATACGACCGCTGTATATAAAGACGTGTAGGCATACATTTGCAGTGAATTCTACAGCTGGTCTCTAACGCGACTTTTGTGTGGCGCTCGGAAATTTCGGAGATAATACACTATGTTACATGTGTCCGTCAAGTCGGGTAGAGTCTGACGTCATACCTCGCTCATTTCGAACCTCGGATATATCGAACCCTGTTGACGAAGGTCCGTTGAGGTTCGATATAACAAAGTTTTGCTGTAAATGTTTACGCTTTCTGTAACGACAACATGGCCTCGACCGTGCTCATTTACTTGAACGACGAGCTGCATTGGGTTTGCTGCTTTGTTGGCTGCAAGGCCGATGAACATTTATTTGCAGCTATACGATCAAATGAAAGTCAAGTACTGCATAGATTACTTCTTGCACACCGCTCTTCTACTCGGTATGGGCTTCGACCGCGACCTCGAGGATTTCTACATCCCGCTAAGGATGACCGCAATCTCATTTCCGCAGCCCCATTAAAAATATGTACTGACTAATTCTCCTAATTAAATTAATAGCCTTTCACCCAGTAAACATGCCATGTCTAGGCTATAATACATTATACTCCTTGTATATGATTAACAGCTGAAACTTTTTAACAAGTTGGTCTATGTCAGCTTAATGTATGAATAAACGAATTTGATTGATTGAAGTAACGATTATGTCAGTTTGAGATTGAGATTAAACGATAATTTATTGATTGATTGATTGCTTCTAGTACACTCTCGTCGTTAAGGTGTTTAAGGTAAAGTAGGCCTATATAAGATTAACGTGAACTGGCGTAGCAGCCGTTGGATGCTGTTCAACTTTAGAGTAGCGTTTTAGAAATTGGAGCTTACCATTACGAACGACGAACGTTACATAACAATAGGCATATGCTACATGTAAATGTAGCCTATACCCTACTACCAAACAGTTAGTCTTTTTGGACACTTTCACTTTCATTTTGCGAATCCTGCAGCTACGTAGGCCTACTTGGCATTTTAGTTCAATTCGTAGATTACTCTTTACAGCTTTCGTTGTAACCACGAGGTGTCGTTAAACCGAAGAATAAAAATTGTCGCAGATCAAGTAGCACGCCATACAAACGATGAGAACTGTTCAAAGATTTCTATATCAACGGATTCGACGTCAACATCCTTTGATGTCAGATCGTCTAACTGTTGAATCCACTACAGCCAACCATTACGCGTCCGTACGCGGAGACCTTACATGACGTGGGAGCCATTCAAATGGGTAGCGGTAGAAGCAAACCTGGCCAATTCATTGAAATACGAGAAGGGTCGAGGCCAAACGGTTGCTACAGGCCCGCATTAAGGGGGTGCTGAGGGTGCTGCAGCACCCGGACCCGCAGATTTTGGGGTCCGCATTTTCTGAAGTAGGCCTACATACAAAAATTTTCATGTAAGAACAAATTCCCAAAAAAGGTCATAAAAAATTCCCAAAAAAGGTCATCACATTTTTTCTGTGATGAAATTCGCATCACCCGGGCCCCAACTAGTCTTAATGCGGCCCTGGGTTGATATATATAAGAACGTGAACATTAACATCGCGCACCACGACCAAAACGAAAAGTAAGGTTAATGAAAACGGCCACTGCAGTCGTAAGATGTCAGCCTTAGAAGAAGAGATCGGATTCCTCTGAATCCTTCTAAGACTCGATACTTCTTCTTAGGTGCAAGTCATAACTTGAAAAAATTTGATTGGCTGTCGTCTGTTCTGCTACCTGGAAGCAGTGTACAGGGGCGTCTATACCCCCCTTAAGTCATTGGAGCAACTTCACCTTCCCCCTCTTCTTCCACCCTCCCCCTTCCTCCCCCCTAAAATGGTGGCACACACATTGACAGATTCCCCCCCCCATTTCGTGGATGGAGCATTTGCTCCAAGGTTTCTATGGTGTAGACGCCTCTGGCAGTGTATACATCGTCATCTAAAACTGTATCCAAATCAGCCCATGTTTACATTCTGGACATTCGTAGAATCAGATCTTACATGCTTGAAGGCAATTGTAATTGTATATTTATATAGCGCCACTTCAAGAGAGACTCATCAGAGGCCCTCCAGACCTAACACAAAGAAACGACGATGGAACAGAATGATCTTCAAGTGTTTGCGGAAAAGAGGCAAAGAGAGGTTGATGAGTTCATGTCGTAGGTTGTTAGACAGCTTGTTCCAGGAGAATGGGCCGAGCACAGCAAAACTCCTGCCATCTGCCAGATACCAGCCGGCTACGAGCTACGAGCTTACCGACTATCAGCTACCAGCTTAGCAACTACCAGCAAACAACTACCAGCTAACAGCTACGAGCTTCGGGCTACCAGCTACGAACTTCCAGCTACCAGCTACCAGATACTAGCTACCTACGAGCTACTAGCTACCAGCTACGAGCTATCAGTTGCCAGCTACAAGCTACGAGATACCAGTTGGTACCAACTACAAGTTACCAGCTACCAACTACCAGCTACCAACTACCAGCTACGAGTTACCAGCTACCGACTGCCAGCTACCAACTACCAGCTACGTGTTACCACCTATCAACTACCAGCTACCAGCGTAGAGCTGTACAGTGTGATACGTTCGACGAGGTTTCCTTGCAACATCAAAGGCCTTTGATGTCATGTCATTAAACCATTGGATACAACCATTCCCCAGATGAGTAGAGCTGTATTATGCCATAGGAACGGTTCATTACATGTTTCTTCTATCGACGCCAATAGTCTTCGATGGCACAAGCTGTCGTTAAACCATGTAAGATAAAGTCGACATAAACGACCCTCGCATGCAGCCGTGTTATAGGAAAATTAAGCCTATGCTGTAAAAGTGTACTTGGTAGTATGAGTAAATATTGGGCTCAGTTTGGACACGTTTATAGATGGCTTATTCCGATGCTATGTATTTAGAATTGCCATCGAATCGGTGACTCACAACAGAAAAGCATATAATTCAATCAACCATAAAAGGAAATCAACCAATCTATCAATCAATCAACCAGTCAATCTAAACTTTATATAACGCCCCTTCAAGCATGGGCGTCCGCAGGAATTTTTCTATGGGGGCAAATAATTTCCAGGGGGCAAAATTTTTTTAAGGGGAGCAAAATCACGTTTTTGCATATTCTGAACACAAAACACGTGACAACTTTAAAAATAAATAATGGTCAAGAACTTACCGAAATCATTAAGTATTTCGTAGCACTGAAAATCGTGTTGGGACTGTTGTAATAATCATTATAATAAAAAGACTTTATTTGCAAAATCCAGGGGGAAATGCCCCTTGCCCCTCCGGACGCCTATGTCTTGAAGTTATCTAGGGCCTAATCATAGGCGCTCCCGGCCCAAGGACGGCAGTTTGTAATGATGAATGCCGAATGATAGTCATTGTGACACTATCTAAATAAATGTTGAAATGAAGAATTAATCCTCGATATTTTTTGTTTCAAACCAAAAAAGTAGGCCTATTCAAGCTAAGCATAAGAGAAATGCACTATGGCTCGAAGGTAGATCAACACGTGCGTTTGTCCGTATGTTGTAACAGCTCGAGCGATCCTTTCTCGAAGACGTTGATATTGTTTAACAGACGGTTGAACTCCTGTTATGCCCTGCATAAACGTGGCCCTTTGTTGAGCACAGTCGCTCTCCAGGCCTCTGATGAATGTCCACATCGTCGGATGGTTGCACTGGAACAGTGCCTGAAGCCCATGATGCCAACCGTCAACGATGTTTGTTGTTCTCGTGATTCCATCACCGGCAGCATCTGTTGATTCCACAAGTCAGGACAAATATATTGATATTAGACTTATCACATTACAACCTGCCCTGAAGTGAGATTTTGCTGAGTTTTGGTTTCTATTGAGTTGATGGCTACGTTAATTATATTGACTGCACATGCACTGACTTCAAAGTGAGTTAACACCTTTGGTCACTTTAATTATATTGACTTTCAAAGTATGGAGTTGTTAATTAAATTGACTGCTCACTGCACCATGTTACCAAACAACTTACCAAACAACTTATGACCAACAGTCCTATGATCAATGGTCCTAATGATCAATGGTCCGTGTGACCAAACGTCCTATGATCAATAGTCCTATGATCAATGGTCCTGTGATCAAAAGTCCGCTTACCAGGTCAGCGGAGAAAGACTCTTGTAACCGTTATATTTCGGTAGAAACACTTGATAATAATTATAAGCCTAATGATCTTTCTATTTTTTTTAAATTAGCAATGACTATAAATAAAATAGATATCAATGAGGTCGAGGCAAAGGACTCATGCGTGGGTCATGGTATCAGAAAGATGAATATGCATTGCTTCATTAATTTTAAATCGCTTATCGTGGCGACATTATAATTGTAATTTCGTCAAATCCCTGGGCAACTGCCATTTTCGAGTGGTACCAGTCCGAAGGAGGGGGGGGGACGATACACATCATCTTTGGTAGGGTATGACAGAGCGTCGTTGAACACCAACTAAACCAAACCATCGCTGGTGTAACCTCATAAGTTGGTAGAGTGAGACCCCTATAAAGATTTTTTCCATCGACTATAGGCGTAATTTGTGGGGGTACGAGGGGTACCCCCACTTTTTGTACTGGGTGTACTGTACCCCCACTTTTCGAACAATGCCAATCAATATTTTATTATTGCTCGACCTCTTCTTCTTCATTCAAGAAAGGCCTCAAAACTATCTACTTCTCACTGGCTTTCAAACATATGGATATCTAATTGCTCTTCACTGGCGACTGACTAACCGCGCCTCAGATTCGCATTTTTGTGTGACTTTGCGCGCGTTAAAAATGTTCGTAATAATAATAATAATAATTAATAATAATAATAATAATAATAATAATAATAATAATAATAATAATAATAATAATAATAATAATAATAATAATAATAATAATAATAATAATGTGCCTTCCCAGATATCGCAATCTCCGCCTTGCTTCGTGTATGTAAGAAATTGGTAGCCCCCCACTTTTTTGAGTACAGTTACGTTCCGCCATCGACGTCGACAGCCTTTAATGCCATAAAATGTCGGTAGACTGTTGGATCACAGGTTTCATTGTCGTTTAATCGCCAACACTGCAGTGTGATTCTCCTTATAGATTTATTTTAGTCCAGGGTATGTTTTAAGGAAAATTTATCACTGCACATGGCGAGCGCCGGAGCGCGAGTCTACACTGGATGTTTGTCACTGTCTGGGGGCCAGTGGGGTCATTTCCTGCACAAACAGCCTTTCATCACTGCACTTTTCAAGTTACCGCTGCACTTTTTGTGTATACTGCACGTTAAAGACGTCCTGATTTTAGTCGCAATTCCAGTTATAGTTAATGGTTTTTCATTTCAGTTACAGTTACAGTCAGTAATATTTTTTAGTTATAGCTATAGTTAGGCCTACTGGATTTTTAATTTCAGTTAGTTTTAGTTAGTAGGACTACTTGGGTCTACTTACAACGGGCTCCCACTGGCGCTCCGCCTGGTCCCTATGGGTCACTCTACTACATTTTAGGCTAATTTAAAGTGCTCAATAGAGTAGGCCTAGTGGTTAGCGCGTTGTACTGTCAATTGAGAGGTCGGGGTTCAAATCCCGTTAGGGCAGAAATTTGGTTCGAGATTTCTGTTCCACCTGCACCCTATAGCCAACTAAGCTATGATGAGGGAGAGGACTGGCCCTCATAGGCCTATGCGGATGCTAAGAAAATGAAGTCGCTAACACTTCATATATACCCATGGCTGCCTCAGGGCTAGTTTAAAGGACTGCTCTTCTTCATTTTACTCGTGAATGGACAGGAAGCGATCCTGAGTAGACTGTAGACTGCCTTGAAGGCGTTATATAAATGTTCCTTAACAACAACAATGACAACAATAACAACAATAATAATATTAATAACACAACACACACCGGGGATGAGGACCATACACTCCAAACTTAACTAATCTATCAGTAGGCAGTATCTTAGAGCTTGAGGAATCTTAAATACCTCGGGCAAAAAAAAAGCGGAGGACGAGGCCTGATTTCCTAGAAATAACATAACATCAAATTAATATCTAAGCCCCCGAGGGATCATATGTACTTTGGGGCATAAAAAAATAAAACTAATAATAAAACTAATAATAATAGTAACATCAACCGGAGCAGGCGAGGCCGCAAACCGTGCAGCCGCCGCCAAAAGATCGAAATACGCCACAATTACGGATGCTTTTGTGGCGGTAGCAACGGAGTCCAGCGGTGCTTGGAGTTCGGAAGGTTTGGACTTCGTGTTGGAACTGGGACTAAGGTTGACGGATGCAACCCAGGACACACTTGAGACAAGCTACCTGTTCCAAAGACTCTCGGTACCGGTAGCTGTCCAGCGCGGGAACGCCATCTGCTTTTCATCGACCTTACCAAGCTAACAACAACAACAACAACAACAACAACAACAACAACAACAACAACAACAACAACAACAACAACAACAACAACAACAACAACAACAACAACAACAACAACAACAACAACAACAACAACAACAACAACAACAACAACAACAACAACAACAACAACAACAACAACAACAACAACAACAACAACAACAACAATAACAATGACATAGTTCTGATTGTATAGTCTGGTACATTGAAGCAGGGATGATTAGGTAGGTATCGTCCGCATATTTGGCCATCGAGTTTCCTGGATGTAACGGTTGCAGCATTTGTTATAAAGGCCATCGGCTCCATAGCCTACCTGAACCCGTGATGATTGAGGAGTTGATGTATGCGACAATGGAGGATATAATGCCAGCTCATCGAGTTGTATGAGAACGATGTCCAAGGACGTTATAAGTATCCAGCTGTAGATGTCATCCGGGATCGTTAGTTCTTGAAGCTTTAGCGCAAGCGTGAAATGGCGAACCGTATCGAGGGCTTTCGAAAAATCAAGAGCAATGAGCTCAACGAAGGCTTCGGTTCTGAGTAGTTTGCAAATCTCATGTTGAATAAATACGAGTGCCGCCGTTGTTGATCCTGAGGGGCGGAAGGCAAACTGGTCTGCAAGAAGTTGGCGGATACTCGGTTAATTAAAAGATGGATATTCATAAATTATTTGCGTAGGCTACTATTAATAACACGTTCAAAGGTCCTTGACAAAACCGGGACAACTGAAATGGGTCGATAGCCGCTGACATTCTTCGGTGTTTCAACCTTTGGAACCGGTGTGATTGTTGCAGTTCGCCATTGGTCTGGAAAATGGGAGTCTAGCTGCTATTGAGGCATTGATTAGTGCTGTGATCGGTCTACAGAGCACCGGAGCGGCTAGCCTCAGGAACCAGGTCGGTATACCATCCGGTCCTTCCGCAGTATGGTGCACTGCTTGTCCAGGATATTAAAGTCACAGGCCTCAGTGATAAACTCATGCAGTGTTTTTGTTTACTGTTAGTTTTTTTAGCCGGAAGTGTAAAGGAGTAATCGGTCAACGTTTGTGCAAAGAAGGTGTTTAGTTCTTCAGCTGCAGCATTTGTAGTCTGTTTATTTCTTCTGATGCCTGTTAGGGTATTGACTTTAGCCCTTAGTTCTTTTAAGCTACCCCGTATGTTCAACACCTCTTAGACTGGCATAGAGCCCTGCGCCGACGTCATAGTGTCGGCGGCGGCGCGCCGGTCAATTTGGGTCGGCGGCGGCGGCGCGCCGACGAACAAAAATCGGCGGCGGCGGCGCCAACGAAATGTCGGCGTCGGCGCGGCGCGGCGTGCCCTAGTCAGAAGCATGAGTCACTATGAGAGTTGAACAATGAACAGCCGTTGGTACTGTGACCAGTCAGGAGGGCCAAATTCTACCAAGTACTAAGTACTAAGTCAAAACCTGTCTCAACTGATACTGTTTACTTGAATATATTCCAGCCAAAAGTATTAATCAATTATAACTTCCGTTCTGCAGGAATTGCGTAAATTGTATATCTTGATTTTAATAGCACTTATAAACTCCTCTAACCTTACAACATTAAGCCAAAAATTTACACCATTGTAATAAGACCACAGACATCAAAGACTACAATCAATAAGTTATGGAAGCTATGCAACATGAAGTTAACGAATGGGGAATAATGTAGTACTGTGTACACATTCAAAGACATGCATTGGTTATTGTTTTTGTTGTCAAGGTATTATGGAAATGGCAACAGGAATAGAAGTATCAAAAAATGTCTACTTGCATGAAAATCTCGCTCACAATGACTGTGTGTATCATGTAATGTAATGTAATATAAACATTTGTAAAGCGCATGGCACAAAGACAAGATCATCAGAGTATGAGGAAAATGAATTTGGCCAGGAAGACGATGCATTCTTAGTATCAAGATAAAGACCACAAACATTGTAATCAGCTATGTTCACTCTTTATCTTATTCATTAACACACGAGTTCGTACCAATCAAAGTGCCATTTTTGAGAATAAAGTTTGTTTAATAAAACTTGTAGGCGTAGATATTATACTTATCAGTTTATCTTACATCGAATCTTCTAAGAACTGTTAAATAGCCAAATTAACCTTGTTTCAGCACCATATATTGCTTACACTCAAGCTGTTTGTGTAGATATTTTATCCTATCACAGAATAAGAGTTTCACAGTGACTGTAAGACCCGCAATATTTTGTTTATTGTTATTTTAGTTCGTCTGTTTTTTCTTTCTTGCCAACTAGTACATCCCATTTAATAATCACCAGCATGCAAGTGAACTTATGTGTGCTATGATAGCTTCAAAAGTCAACACGAATTGGTGATATCATACGCTCATAGCATTGACGACCCCAATTCGTGTTTCGCAAAGAAACCCAGAAAAATAAAATGAAGTAAATAAGTATAAGATGTCCACTTCCATTTCGCACCAAGGCAGCAATTTATTACAATATCATGCAAAACATGAAAAATGTAACAATAACAATTAAGTATATCAAACTGGCATCGGCGGCGCGCCGACAGATTGTCGGCGGCGGCGGCGCGCCGACAAACAAAAATCGGCGGCGGCGGCGCCCACGAAATGTCAGCGGCGGCGGCGCGGCCGGCGCAGGGCTCTAGACTGGCATTGTTTTTGCGTTGGATGAATTTACTTATTCTGGAAGCGACGGCTGAGGCTTCCTCCAAGTGACCAGCTCGCATGAGCCTATTTTTAGTCCGAAGTAGATTCTTGAATTTTCTGGTGTACAGAAGGACGGATCTGCTGACGTGACTGTCACCGTGCGGTTTGGATAAAACTTATCAGGCAGGCCATAGGCCGAGCTGGTAAAAAGTATCCCAAGCAGCCAGGGGCGTAACTTTGGTCTAAAAAGTGGGGGGTACCAACTTCTTACATACACGAAGTAAGGCGGAGATTGCGATCTCTGGGAAGGCGCAATAATAAAATATTCATTGGCATCGTTCAAAAAGTGGGGGTACGGTACCCCCAGTCCAAAAAGTGGGGGTACGGGTACCCCTCGTACCCCCCCACAAATTACGCCTATGCAAGTAGCCTGCGGGTCGGTTGTGTCGATTTCTATTTCCGTCATGATGGACCGTAGGTCTGCTATACAAGGTGCGCGTTCTGCGTCCGACTTCGTTTAACTGAAACAGGATTTCTCTAAGAGAGACAGTAATAATAATAATAATAATAATAATAATAATAATAATAATAATAATAATAATAATAATAATAATAATAATAATAATAATAATAATAATAATAATAATAATAATAACAATAACATTAACAATAACAATAACAATTTAACAATGTTATATAATAACAACCTCTGAGGGATTTTCGTACCTCGGCGTTAAAAAAATAATGATATTAATAAAAGCAGCGGTAGATCTATCCATATTTAAGGCATATGTGAAGCTCTACAAAGACACCCTTTTAACTAAATCCGTTGAAGCTATAAATTCATCAACCGCGTTCAATGGTCAGATGAAAAATCCACCATTCCACTTCGTTTAACTGTAACAGGATTTCTCTAAAAGAGATTGAATAATAATAAAATAATAATAATAATAATAATAATAATAATAATAATAATAATAATAATAATAATAATAATAATAATAATAGTAATAATAATAATAATAATAATAATAATAATAATAATAATAATAATAATAATAATAATAATAATAATAATAATAATAATAATAATAATAATGATAATAATAATAATAATAATGTTAAAGGTTAATGTTAAAGGCAGGCACCCCTTCAATCAAGGAACCGGCTGGCCTCTCACGACTAGACGGGAATAGACCTGATGGTCAAACTCTGATTCCGTGGAACAGCGGACGTTCCATAATTTTGGATGTTACTATTATTGACACTTTTGCACCATCTTACTTGGCCGAGACGTCTACCGCAGCGGGGGGAGCTGCAGAAATAGCTGCAACTCGAAAGAAAACCAAATACACGGAGCTATTGACGAGGTACAGTTTCACACCAATAGCATTAGAAACGATGGGACCCATGGACCACGAAGGTTCGGCATTTATCAAAGAAATCGGCCGACGGCTGACAAGAATAACAGAAGATCCACGAGAAACCTTTTTCCTGTTACAAAAGATATCCATCACAATCCAGAGGTTCAATGCTGTCGCGTGCCTAGGCACGATGGGGAACCAGAATCCTGATTTCAATGTTACCGGATAATAATAATAATAATAATAATAATAATAATATTTTTTTCGTTTATTTCGCAAAGCATAACATAAGAGATAATAATAATAATAATAATAATAATAATAATAATAATAATAATAATAATAATAATAATAATAATAATAATAATAATAATAATAATAATGATAATGATAATAATAATTATAATAATAATAATAATAATAATAATAATAATAATAATAATAATAATAATAATAATAATAATAATAATAATAATAATAATAATAATAATAATAATAAAGGCAGCGGAAGATCTATCCATGTATGTAAAGCTCTCTAAAGACACCCTTTAAACTAAATCCCACGGAACTATATATTCATCAACCGCGTTCAATCGCAAGCTCTGAAGTGTCCGCGCCAACTTCGTCTAACTGTAACAGGATTTCTCTAAAAGAGATTGAATAATAATAATAATAATAATAATAATAATAATAATAATAATAATAATAATAATAATAATAATATTAATAATAATAATAATAATAATAATAATAATAATAATAATTATTATTATTATTATTATTATTATTTTTTTTTTACCCGAGGTAGATATAATCCCTCGGGTTGTCTAAAACTATATCCGGAGATAATATGATGTTACTCTTGAACGGCGCATGACTCGACAAGTTCTGGCCGCATGAAAGTTCCTATGAAGGCAACTGCATTGAAGCGTTGTATGGTGACTGACAACCGCTGGAATAGATAGCAAGTCTCTCTTGGGTCTCCGGTGGTTAAAGCTAAGCCTCTCCCCAAGTCCTTTATAAGGGCCATTCGGTCGTCATTGATAGGGCCTAAGGTCTCGAAAGCCAGAGGGACAAAAAAATGGTCTGCGCGGATCTGGCTGTACTTGTTGTTTTTTCTTGTGGCCGCTAGTTCCGCTGCTGCTCCTGTTACAGTTATTATTATTATTATTATTATTATTATTATTATTATTATTATTATTATTATTATTATTATTATTATTATTATTATTATTATTATTATTATTATTATTATTATTATTGTTTTTTTTTTTTTACTTCAACATTATTTACAAAATAGATTTGTCTGGAATGGGCCCTATTCGTCTAGGTTAAAGTTGTTGAAGGCACCCCTAAAGGCCACTGCGTTGAAACGTTGAATCGTGAGTGCAAGGCGTATATTGTTATTATTATTATTATTATTATTATTATTATTATTATTATTATTATTATTATTATTATTATTATTATTATTATTATTATTATTATTATTATTATTATTATTATTATTATTATTATTATTATTATTATTATTATTATTATTAACGCCATCTGCTTCTCATCGACCTTTTCATGATAAATTGTTCACTGAGTGACGCTGAGATGGCGCTTCAGATCATTCAATCATTGTTGTTAAATAATAATAATAATAATTATAATAATAAAATAATAAAAAGAAAAAAAATAATAATAACAATAGTCTGCAGGCCTATTAATAGTAGAAAAGTAGTAGTAGTAGTAGTAGGCCTAGTAGTAGGCCTAGTAGTCGTCGTCGTAGTAGTAGTTGTAATAATAATAATAATAATAATAATAATAATAATAATAATAATAATAATAATTATTATTATTATTATTATTATTATTATTATTATTATTATTATTATTATTATTATTATTATTATTATTATTATTATTATTATATCTCTAAGAGATAGCTTAGTCCGATAGCTTTTAGGGGCACTTTCGCCAGCCAGGACACAGATGAATAGGGCCATTCCGGACACTTATTTCTACATTAGTTAATATTGAAGTCCCTGAGTTATCATGTATAGGCCTACCTCGAGCATACAATTAATATTATTATTAATTATTATTATTATAATATCTCTGAGTAAGAAGAAGAAGAAGAAGAAGAAGAATAATAATAATAATAATAGGCCTAATAATAAAAGGCCTAATAATAATAATAATAATAATAATAATAATAATAATTATTATTATAATTATTATTATTATTATTATTATTATTATTATTATTATTATTATTATTATTATTATTATAATAATATATAATAATAATAATAATAATAATAATAATAATAATAATAATAATAATAATAATAATAATAATAATAATAATAATAATAATAATAATAATAATAATAATAATAATAATAATAATAATAATAATGAGGAGGAGGATAACGGGACTGGCATTTCTCGCTGACTTAGAACGTTTCCTCAACTAAATCCCTGGAGATCCAAGAGAAACCAGTAATTTGTTCCAGCGCCTATCCATCGTAATTCAACGTTTCAACGCAGTAGCCTTCCACAACACTATCGTTCTCCCAGATCTTGACAAGGACGCCCACTCCAGAGTTAACATTAATTATTAGTATCTTACACCTGAGATCTATACCTCGGGGCTATGTGAGAATCGCAGAAAAAAAGACTGGAGTGGGGGATAGACTTTGAATCATGTGGAGTTGAATATTTTATCCGTATTTTGCAAACTGATGTCAACGAAAGTTGAAAGCAGCAGATTTCAATGCTAGCAGGTTTGAAAATCAGACGAATTAAAAACTAGTCCTTTTTGAGAAATTTCAAAAATGCAAATGAAAGTTTCATTACCATACACCATGGAAATTTCTTCTCTTTATCAGAGACTCAGATAATGCTAAATGACACTAGCACAACTGAGAGGGTTGAAAACAAACCTCCTAAGGTGTGTAATGAAGACTTAACTGTGACGGTCCTAAGAAAGACTAGGAGGGTTGGACCGCCAACCCCCGACAATTCCCACCCTGCCTCGGGGAAAAATAATAATAAGGCTAAGCGAAATTGCCTAGGGACGCAGCAGCTGTTTTGAGTAAGTTAATTTTATTCCACACTAATATCTTACCAGTTTCGACTGTCTTCGCCGAGTTCCATTCGATAATACACGTCTTTCTATCACTCTCTGCAGGGCAGACTTCTTTGAATGTAAGTGGATGGTGATACTTGAGATCACTGAGTAGATTGGTCGTGTTTTACCGGGAATGAGTCGGCCACATAACGTTCCCTCATTAACACCAACACCGCTAATGATACACGAAGTTTTATTTGTGACTGATTCGTACTTCAGATGACTTCAGACAACATTCACACGTTTGCGGCCGCTCAAGATCTATAAGAGACATCTTGACTACAAGAGTAATATATTATGTAACTACTTATTTTACGAATTTGCGCTAGTCAACTTGGGTCGCAATCGCTATAGAGAAACGTTTACAAAATAACTAAACTTAATAACATGCGCCCCCACTACTGGGTTAATTCAGATATCTAAAACCCGGGGCGAATATAGGCTATTAGTTGTAGTGCATTTTCACGTTCTCATCAGTCTTGTTGTCCTCGAGCGAGTGCACTCGAGTTCGTTTTTAAAAGTCTTGGTCTTGGTCTTGGTCTTGAGGTTCAAGGTCTTGGTCTTGGTCTTGGTCTTGAGGTTCAAGGTCTTGGTCTTGGTCTTGGTCTTGGTCTTGAGGTTCAAGGTCTTGGTCTTGGTCTTGGTCTTGAGGTTCAAGGTCTTGGTCTTGGTCTTGGTCTTGAGGTTCAAGGTCTTGGTCTTGGTCTTGGTCTTGAGGTTCAAGGTCTTGGTCTTGGTCTTGGTCTTGAGGTTAAAGGTCTTGACAACAAGACTGGTTCTCATGTTTGTCGATACTGAACGTTTTATTTTTTATCACGAAAATAACGATCAATTTTTGTTGGTGTTATTTTCATTATAGTTATAGTTAATGATATTTTAGTTTCACTTGTAGTTATCGTTAACGAGATCATTTTTTTCGTTAACGAACATTTTCGTTACCGTTATCGTTAACACTGCAACACAGCTCCGACACATTTAGTACGTCAGGCACGGTCAACGACTATAGCAGTCATAAGATGTCGGTAAACAATGACAGCTGCTGCTGCTGCTGATGCTTCTTTTAGTCTGTGTGAGTGCCTCCGTCCGTGAGTCCATCTATCCGTGAGTCCATTCTTCCGTTACTCTGATGCAATGAGAAAGTCATCGACTAAACTCGAGTTATGTCTTAGCTAGGCGGCCGGGTGTCGCTGAAACCACATTCGCCATGCATTGCTTACATGCACGGAAGCTGGGCGCATGGAGGGACATACCGATCAACCGATGTGGGAAGGCGGACAGACAGACAGACAGACAGACAGACAGACAGACAGACAGACAGACAGACAGACAGACAGACAGACAGACAGACAGACAGACAGACAGACAGACAGACAGACAGACAGACAGACAGACAGGTCGACGGACAGACAGACAGGCCGACGGAAAGTCAGACAGACAGACAGACAGCATTGCGGATCTGTGCATAGGATTCAGTGGATTCTTGTGACGCCAGACGTAGATAATAATTATAATTATGAAGATTTATAAAGCGCAATCTAATATAACTAAATACACCGCATTTGCGTTAGATAAACAGACATAACGATAGGCAGACAACCACAGACAAGGACAGAGAGAGACACATACAGACTGACAGGTTAAGCACAGCTTCCATTCCGGATGCCTGACGTGTTCTAAGTTCTTGTCGTAATTCGACAATTGGCTCAGATCTGAGTTGCAATATCCGTTTCAATATCCGCCTCTTCATCTGTCTATCTGTCTGTCTGTCTGTCTGTCTGTCTGTCTGTCTGTCTGCCTGCATGTTTGTCTGTCGATCTCCGTGTCTGTACTTATGTCCGTGCCTTCGTTACAGACAGACAGGAGAGTATGCAAAGACACAGATAGCCATACGTACAGATACAGTGTCGGTGTGTGGAGCAGCCTCGTTGCACATTCAGATCTGCCACCACCGCATCAAATATGACAAACTGCCAGTGCAGCGTCCATCCCTTCCCTTTGTCCATTTCTTTCCTCTGCAGCATCTATTCCTTGCCTCTGTCCATCGACTGCTTCCCCGCCTCTCTCCGCCCGCTGCCTCCCCCTATCCTCGTTTCCTGCTCATTAATCGGCGCAGCGCATATTCCTGGGGCCATCCGCATCCAGCTAAGGCTCCGTCGCTGGTTCTCGCAGCTTCATCGGCAAATGACGGACCGCACTGGAAGCAGGCCGATCGAGAGACAGCGCGAGTGCTGCCTCATAAGACCAGCCGTCGTCGGATACGCAATACATCGTTGAACGGACAGAGAATTCTCCGAAACAAGTGATGACATTATCTCAACGACGCAGCTCTGCTTTGACGGTCTAAGGAAGTCGTCTTTATAGGAGTCTTGTTCCTGCGTTTTAATTCGAAACACTCCAGTGCCGTAAGATGCTGTACGACTCGTCAATTATAACATGGCATCATAGTTTTTAATTATAGTTTCAGAAGACTGAATTTGCCTCCGGATTGAATAAGCTACTACCAACCTATCTAACTTTGGTTTCTTAGTCTAAAATTATTATAATTAAGTCATAGTTCCTCTACAAGTCTGTCTTTAAAATTCTAACGCCGTCATTTAAACTCTAAATTGGTATTAAATTAGAATGATGTCAAAGTTACTCTGCAAAAGCTGCTTTAATTTTCTAATGACGTAATGGTAACTCTGTCGTAGTTGCATTAAGTTGGAAAGACGTCATAGTTAATCTGCGAATTTGCTTTAAAAATTCCTTTTAAAGTCTAAGCATGAATTAAATTTCAACGACGTCACAGCTACTATGGACTGCTTCTTTTAAATCCTCCTGACGTCACTGACCAGTGCATCTGCTATCGCGTTCAGCATGACGATGACGGTGCCAATGATGACGTTGATGATGACGTTTCTTTGCGTCATCGTCGGTGACGTAAGAGCTCAGTGTCCTCGACCCACTGTGCTTCGTCTTGGTCTTCTTCAGCCGTTTGAAGGAGAATTGGGATTCGAGAGAACGGCTGCTGCATCAACTATGGCCATAGATGATGCTCACAGTCACGGAATTCTTAATGGAACCGAAGTCAGGTGGGTTGACATTAGCTTTGCCTATAGGCGGGAGGTACACCCAGTCAGCAGATCTACGTGTTGCAATAGCTACCAGACTGCCAAAAGGAATATCTACCA
Source organism: Allolobophora icterica (assembly GCA_963556255.1). Taxonomy (NCBI): domain Eukaryota; kingdom Metazoa; phylum Annelida; class Clitellata; order Crassiclitellata; family Lumbricidae; genus Allolobophora; species Allolobophora icterica. The sequence goes on along the minus strand of OY744605.1, from coordinate 13,954,663 downwards.
AGATTTTGGCAAAAGCATCGATTTTATTTAGGAGCGGCCAACATCTTTTCAGTGGATTCATTCCGTAGCGCGTTGGTTCTTTGTCCGACGATTACTGGATCATTCAAGCTTGCTGAGCGGATTACGTGTAACGACTCTAAGCAGGCTATATTAGCAAACTAGTCTAGTACCTCAGATTTATTTTTCTGACCAAAGGGTTAGGATGGCAAATGCCCATCCAACCGAGTGCCTGGTCCTGGGGTGATCCCCAAATGAAACCCGGGTTACACTGTCAGATATGGTTAGGGTAGCAGATAATAAAAGATAATAAAAGAGGTTGAGAATACTTTACATTGTCATCTCGGAAATCTGTTTTTTTCTCTATTCTTATCGACAATTAATTACCAGAAACATGTGTTCGTACAAGTAGCTTAGGGGGACGCGGTGGTGTAGTGGTGTAAGTCGGCGCCTTGTAACCGGAGGGTTGCGGGTTCGAATCCACCTCAAGCCACTGCGTAGCGACCCAAGTGCTTCTGAATCGTTGCTTCGATCTTATCGACTGTCTACGAATATACGGCACTCTAATCTCTAGAATTTAATTTAAACTGAGGCGGGCGTTCGGGTCACTGGCCCGCGTGCCTCGAACAGTCTGTTTAGTGTGCCGGGGGCCTTTATGCTAATAAAAGTTGAGAATGTGCTTGATGCGTAGCTCTTGGAGTTTACGTTGACGGCTAACAATGTAAAGCATCCTAGAAGTAACATAGGCCCTACATGACGTAACATAAATGAAACTTTTTAAAGCTCAACTTCAAAGAAAACCTCATCAGTTGCGCTCCCGACCGAACTAGGAAAATCCCCTTGTTCAAACAGAATAGATTTTAAGCACTTGCGGAACAGAGCCGAGATAGCCTGACTGGCTCAGCTCTAGTTTTATGAGGAAGGTTGTTCCAGGCCACAGGACAGACGAAAGCAAAGCTTCTGTACTGAGTTGTAGAGGAACGAGCACGGGGGACAAGTAGAACAGATCCCTTGAAGTCATATGGATTAGATGACATGATCGGCTGAACGATAGAGCATGCGGTCAGAACAGACGAGGCAGATATACTGTACACAGTGAACCAAGATAAGATGGGGCAATTCCCATAAAGCAGTTCCGCGTGAAAGTTAAAATCTTAAATTCAATGCGTTGAGGCAACCAGTGCAAGGCGCATTTAGGGAAATATGTGGTCTAATTTTGGTGTGCCACCACTCAAGCGAACAAAAGCATTAAGAACAGACTTTAATTTCAAGGTAAGACAGGACCCCAGACCAGAATGTATAGCCAGGGGCGGCGATCCCGGGAGGGTCGAGGGGACAATACCTCCACCTTTAACAGTGGGAGGGACACAGTATAGAGTTGTACCCCCAAATTTGGAAGAAATACCCAAAAAACGTCAACAATTGACGAGCGAAAATTTTTCACCTCTTATTTGACAAAAAGAGCTCATTGTTTACATGGCTCTTTTTTGCCCAGATAAGTTCAAAACTGTCCCGTGTTCCCCCCACCTATCAAACAAGATCGCCGCCGCTGTATGTAGCATTTCCAAAATCGATTCTGGAGGAGATGAAAGCGTGGATCAGCGCAGAAGCAGCCTGTGTAGTAAGTGATCGTCGCACAGAACGGATCTGACGAAGGTGATAGTAACGGGTACGACACACGTTGTTTGCATGGTTAAGAAGCTCTTCAGCTCATTGTTTACATGGTCAAGAAGCTCTTAAGCTCATTGTTTACATGGTCAAGAAGCTCTTAAGCTCATTGTTTACATGGTTAAGAAGTTTTTTTTTATCAAGAATAATGCCAAAATCTCGCATAGATGTAGAGAATCTGATGTCAGGAAAAGACCGGAGAAGGTCAGAAAGATCAATATTAGAGATTCGATTTCGACCGATGATCGAGCTTGCTACTTACGATGCTTTATAAAATTGTCGTATATACAATTACCGTACAATTATGTTCATTCTAGCCACTTGTGTTCATTTTAGTGCATACAGATTGGAATTTATTTTTATTGATGTATGTAAATCTGTTTCTCAAGCTATGGATTTGTTTGCGTTACCCGGACGATAATACATCTTACTTAAGTGGGTTGTAGCAAAAGTGGATTATCAAGGAGTGAGGGACACAAGTTGAGGCAACGCCAGCAGCTCGGTTACACAAAAATTTGGTGTAGGCCTATCGTGTAATTGCTTGCTGCAACAGTCATTTTTATTTCGATACGGTTTTATTGCTGTTGGATGTTGATGCAATCCGATTATTGTCTATCATTTCTTAATTAGAGAAACGATTCTCTGACCGCTCACTCACTGTCATGATTGGGTTCCAATCATTAATGCCGAAACATTCATCACGTTTACATTATGAGAAATATTCGTATGACGTTTACCTCAGTCAAGTAATTCCCCAAGCGAGTCGTTTATTATTATTTTATTGTCCATAAAAGTATCCAAATGAATCGACTCTGACGATTAGAGTGCAGGTTTTTGCTACAGCGTTAGACATTGCTTATCGTCTGCAGCCTCATAAACCGGCTTTAATTAAATATACCGACATTACGCAAACATCGACATTGTTCTATCAATTACATCGGCAACTTGTGAGTTAAAATATCCTGTTATAAAAGTAATTAATGAAAACATATCGACGAAGCACTGAGTGTCTGAGTTTGTTTAAGCAACATTGACATGCTGTCAGTTTATTCTAATCGTGCATAGTCGATTATTTTGGATACTTCTGTGGACACTTTTGATCCGAGGCATGGCGATCGCAAACTTATGCTTCATTAATAGTTCAACGACGAGCTGTATTGGTTCCCCAGTCACTTTTAGTACACTCCTGTCATTAAAGTGCTAAGCATACGCAGTGACTTTATTCATAGGCTATTCTACGTGTTTTAAATAAAATGAATGTTTTTTTAAATTCTTGTGTTTACCTGGTGGTAGTTCAGGAAAACAAATCATGATGTTCCAATTCAATCTCATCAATTGTGATCGGTGCGAAAGAGTCTTAGCGCAATCGCAATTCTCGGCAAACCCAGGCTTATAGCTGGGCCCCTTTTAGTCGCACGACCCAACCAGCCGGCCCCATTTTTGGAAAACCTAGAGCCGTCACCATAAATGAATAAAAAATGACTTATTCAAATAATTAATCAATGTTTGGTCCTTGGCCGACATTGGCACTTTTAGAAGTGTTCAAATGAGAGTCTATAGATCTATTGTGAACTTTACGCGTTCTTGGTCACAACGCTGAAAGGTTGAAGAGTCGCCTGGAAGTTTGAGGGACCTCTCGACTGGAACTCAGTGAAAATATCCACTTTCAAAGTAATCAATTCAACTCATCTCGAGCTACATTACCTAATCATCTTAACTAACATACCCTTATTTGAAGATTCCTTACCTTACCTTAAGGTAGTTTCAGGATAGGGTATGTCGGGATCACCTCAGATGAATCTCTCTTGAAGAGACGCCATATAATATGTAACTACAATACATACATTTGTACATAGATGCATACTAACGGAAATGTATGCATGATTCATACATTCATACACGCATACAGACATGTGAATACATACATATATGTATACATACAAATAATAAATACATGCATACGTACGGATCTGACCTTACCTTACTCACCTAACCTTACTTTCTGATGCCCTAATTGACTTACCTTGACTCGGCTACCTTACTGCCTTACCTCATCGCACCTTAATTGACCTACCATGACCCTGAGCTGTTGACTTGTGCTCAGGATTATCTTTCGTGACGATGGTTGTAATGGGAAGACGGCGCTCGGTATGACGTCACAGTTACATTACGAAGATAACGTCGACGCCTTCGTCGGTCTTCCCTGCTCAGCCGGTCAGTCTATCATATATACACCCTGTCTGCCTGCCTCTCTGCCTATGTCTGTCTGCCTCTCTGTCTTTGTCTATTTGTCTGTCTGCCTATATGTTTGTCTGCCTCTCTGCCTTTGTCTATCTTCCTGCCTGCCTTTGTCTGTCTGCCTCTCTGTCTTTGTCTGTCTGCCTCTCTGCCTTTGTCTATTGTCTGTCTGCCTCTCTGCCTTTGTCTATCTTCCTGCCTGCCTCTGTCTCCCTGCCTCTCTGTCTTAGTCTGTCTTAGTCTGTCTGTTTATGCATGTCTGTCTGTGTATGTATTCACGATTGCCTCAGCTGCGTCTAACCACGATTGTTCTTGAGTGCTATGTTTTAAGTACTTAACGCCTGTACACACGAATACACAGGTGGACTAAATCTGAAATCAAGGCACAACGAGTCATACGAACAGACATAAGCATACAGACAGACCAACAGACAGAGACAGACAGGTAGACTGACAACTAGATACACGCAGAGATACAAACAGATAGACTGACATAGGCAGACAGACAGACAGACAGGCGGATATATAATTAGACAGTTATAAATACAGACAGATACAAAGAGTGAGAGATTCGATCAGATAAATACGGACAGACAGATACATGTACAGACGGACATATCATGGTAGACACACATACGCAGACAGACAGATGGATACACGACAGATAGGCAATCAGACAAAGAAACAAAGCCACTGAACAAACAAACAAACAAACAGACACAAATAGGCTCCTCAGAAGCCACGTGATTTACCCTCACCGAGAGAGAAATTATTAGCAGCCGAGGGAAAACTTAGTCTAATTTCCTTTAATAATAGTAAAATAATGTTGTCATCTATCAGTCTTTGATGTTTAAATATTGGCTTAACGTTGGATGTTGCCGCTCATGCAACCGATGCAACACATTTAAAAACAACACTCTTATTTCGTAGTCTTGCATCTCCAAACAGCGGGACCAAATTGGTGCCTTCTGAGTTATCTCCCTTTGAATGATTTGATTGATATGATTTCGATTAATTGGAGCGCCTTCAGGGGGTTTCTTTTGAGTGGTGCCATACAAATTTACGTTTACTATTAAGATTGTTTGTGTTGGCTCTACCTGTTTGGTAATCCATTGAGTTTTGCTTAATTTAGTTCAGTCAGGCCGGTGTGGGGGGGGGGGCGGTGGTGTGTAGCGGTATGTTCTGTGCCTTGTAACCGGAGGGTCGCAGGTTCGAATCTTCCTCAAGCCACTGCGTAGCGACCCTGCGCCATCGATGTTCTGTCGTATGGTCGTGTGCACTTCTGAACTTTGGAAGGAGGGCAAGATCAAAATACAGTTGTATTGTATTATTGTAGTTTAATCCACTCCACACATACATACACATTTGATGTTCTAATCCAATAACATATACATACCTATATTACAGACCTACATTGCATACATACATACATATACACAGTATTACACACACACACACACACACACACACACACACACACACACACACACACACACACACACATATATATATATAATTATATATATGTATATACATATATATACATTAGTGTGGTCCAAAAAAATAAAGTTCAAGCTAGAAACCAGGACACCCTCTAACCTTTTAGACCTGTAATAGTATTATTGAGATAAAATTTCAGCTTCCTATTCCAACTGGAAGACGGTGCTCAATGACATATAAATATTACCATATAGTAGTATTTGCTGTAAATCTTGATGCCGTATAACCTGGTCAACATTTGTCATGGAGATGAGCTTTAAATAGTTTCATTTGTGCTATCATACTTACTTACTTACTGGTACTTGGAATAAAGAAAGTGCACAGTTCTTGTTGAAGGTCATGGTGCCCACGTCCTGTGTTTTTGGTTGACATGTATTCAGAAGTGAAATTTTACATTACAATTGCTGCAGTGCTTGGCTGTGATCCTTCTGCCCTGCCACTTTGAACCATCAAAAGTGCGTAAGAAAGCCAGGATACAGCATGCTGAAGCCGTAAGATCTGAATTTGTACCAGATTACCACTGGTACTACACTGGGTTGGGGAAACCCTGCCTAAGATCTTTGGAGCAGGAAATGTTGACCGCCTGTCAGTGCTGGTTTTAGGTGATGATGTGGATAAGCTCCTCTTTGTGCCCAAATTAGCCTTTAGGACAGGATACAATGAATTCATGGTCGTTCATATTCTTTTGAAGTTGTGAAAACTCACAGTTGACAAGGTTCAAGCCTTGAGCTTTGATACAATGTCTGTCAACACTGGGCATTTAAACGGATTGTGTGTTCTGCTGGAAGACAAATAGGCTGACAGCTCCTGTGGTTGGCCTGTCGTCATCATGTAATGGAATTGATTTTAGCCAAAGTATTCACCTTGTCCTGCAGTCCATCTGTTCACCATAAATCCCAATCTTCAAGAGATTTAAATCTGCTGGGAAGGTGTGACACGTGTCAACTTCCGAGGACTGGAAGTCATATCCGGCACTGAAGACCCCCATGAAACAGCGTCAGTTTTCTCAAGGAGTTTGCTGAAAGAAAGTCATATTTAGAGATCAGAGACAACTACCAAGAGCTCGTTGACACTGACAGTGGTTGTCCTTGGAAGTCAGCCTTCAATAATTCACTGGAGAGCGCTGGGCCAATTCACCATGAACATTGGATGGCCAAGTTACTGTATGCAATCAAAATCTACCTTCTTTCGCGATCAACCTGATGTACTCAAGAAGAAACTCAGATTAATTGATTTTTGAAGTTTGCTGCCCTGATTACGCAAAGGCATGGACAAAGGTCCCTTGCTGCAGAAGCTCCAGAACAAGATCTGTCACTTTGGATTGGTCTAGGACAATATGGGTCTATTGACTGTGAGATCAGCATTGCTGCCAGGAAGGTCCTAGAAAACCACTTGTGGTACCTTTCAGATGAGGCTGTAGTCCCTATAACAGATAAAGTGAAGACTGTCGACAGAATGACTGCAAGACCAACTTCCTGTAACAGATAAAATGAAGATTGTCGACAGAATGACTGCAAAGCCTGGTGAAAGGAGGTGAGAGCTGATGCTACGGTACTGAAGGAGGGGTTTTGGGTGATTTTACAACTCAGTGAGCATTGACACTACTGTCATGCCTGAAGATGAGTGATTCCTTTGTTACACTTCCACCAGAGTAATGGATCCAGAATGAGGATTACAAGCAAGGTACAGAGGTAATTCAGCAGTTGAGAGTGGTGAATGACGCAGCTGAGAGGGTGTGAAGTTCTTCGAGGAATTCTACCGACTCATCACCAATGATGAAAAAGAAAGCAGTTTCTTCTGCAAGTGGTCAAGGCAAATAGGAAAGCTGTTCTCACTCACACAACAAAGAAGTCTGCTGTCGACGCAGTGCTTGCAAAGCCTTGCAGTTTCTAGAGTCAAAGACGGTAACGAGTGTTGAAATTATAAAACAAGAAAAATCGACATTCGATATTCATGGATTGGACGATGTTTTTGACATTTTTGGACATTTCCAATTCATTAAACCTACTGAAACTTTACAGTTCCATCTGGCTAACTGTTCTTGTATCACATATGTTGTCAAATTACAGTAATATTTGATCTATCTAGAAATAAAATGCATTTGTATGCTCGACACATTCATTTCTGCAATTAATGTCTATTTATCGGTATATGACAAAGTAACACAGTCCGTGAGCATCGTCTTCCAGTTGGAATAAGAAGCTGAAATTTTGTCTCAATAATACTATTGATAGGTCTAAAAAACTGAGAGGGTGTCCTGGTTTCTAGCTTGAAGTTTATTTTTTACCATGTATATGTGAACCACCCTAATATACATACATACATGTCATACCTATACCATGGTTCCTCTTCCCGAGTTTGGATGGGGTTATAGTCGGCTAGATCCTGGATCACTCTTGCACACCTGAGCTTTCATCTCTGAGCTGACTTTCGAAGGCATTGCTGGCTTGGCCTCTGCGTGGATCTGTCCTTGAAGGTATTCTAATCAGTCGAGGTCTGCACTGGCTTCCCTGCGCCGTTTAACATCATCCTTAACCTACATACTAATTGTCGCGACTGTTTTTGCAGTTTCTGCTTAACGAGGCAACAGATTTCATAGCAAGATGAATAGTGTCGCCCACCTCCTTTATCCAGGCTTAGGACTGGTATCACTCGATTGTGGCAGTGACGAAGTTACGTTTTTGACTGAAAGAAAGTGACAATTATACGGCGCCAGATATAAAGACGTCTAAACAGAATCTTGTATTTATTAGTAGTAGGGCTATACCGAATATTCGCTTCGTATTCGCTTCGGAGCCGAATAGTGGGCCAAATAGCTATTCGGTATTCGGCCGAATAGTAGCGGTCGGACCGAATACGAACAGTAGTCACGTGACATCTGTTTCTGCATATGCGGCTGTTATAGCGAGTGGAGTGAACGTTAAGTAAGTGACAATTTCTAAGTTTAGTTAAGTTAGTTCCATTCCTAGTTTACACAGACTGGCAGAAGGATGCAAAAATTACATGTAGTCAACTGTTTACTTTAGTTTATGTATTAAATTTACTGAACTGAAACTTTTGCTTACATTTGAAATTTTGAATGTTGTCGGTAGACCTATTTTGTACACTATTCGTGTTCGTATTCGTATTCGGCCGAATTGTTGGTCCAATTATTCGTATTCGGCCGAATAGTGATAATCACCTATTCGGTACAGCCCTAATTAGTAGTGTCCAGTGCAACTCTCAATACAGTAAAATACAATACAATACAACTCTCAACATCAAAATGACGCGACAGAATTCGAACCTGCGACATCCCTAGCGTGAGTTGCCGCAGTGTTTCAAACAGACCATTGGCTATTTGGAGAGGCGCTCAGTCTTAGCATTAGCTGTGGATTACTACGCCGCACAGCAGCAAATCCTAAAAGTAACGTGGGATTTGTCTCCATGGAAGCCCGTGATAAACATTCATCAAGGCTTCAAAGGATTTGTTCATGTCTCTTAACAACACCTGCAAACAGCAGAAACATCTCTGATCATCAACTTCAAAACATCTTTGATCATCAGCTTTCAAAACATCTTTGATCATCAGCTACAAAACATCTCTGATCATCAGCTACAAAACATCTCTGATCATCAACTTCAAAACATCTTTGATCATCAGCTTTCAAAACATCTTTGATCATCAGCTACAAAACATCTTTGATCATCAGCTACAAAACATCTCTGATCATCAGCTACAAAACATCTTTGATCATCAGCTTTCAAATCATCTTTGGTCATCAGCTACAAAACATCTCTGATCATCAGCTACAAAACATCTCTGATCATCAACTTCAAAACATCTTTGATCATCAGCTTTCAAAACATCTTTGATCATCAGCTACAAAACATCTTTGATCATCAGCTACAAAACATCTCTGATCATCAGCTACAAAACATCTTTGATCATCAGCTTTCAAATCATCTTTGATCATCAGCTACAAAACATCTCTGATCATCAGCTACAAAACATCTTTGATCATCAACTTCAAAACATCTTTGATCATCAGCTTCAAGACATCTTTGATCATCAGCTGCAAACGTCTTTGATCATTAGTTACAAAACATCTTTGATCATCAGCTTCAAAACATCTTTGATCATCAGCTGCAAACGTCTTTGATCATTAGTTACAAAGCATCTTTGATCATCTGCAAAACATCTTTGATCATCAGCTTCAAAACAGCTTTGATCATCAGCTGCAAAACATCTTTGATCATCAGCTACAAAACATCTTTGATCATCAGCCTAAAAACACCATTGATTGTCAGCTTCGAAGCATCTTTTATCTGGCCACAGTAGATTCACCCCAGGGCAGGAGTTGGCATAGGGATAAATTGTCTGGGAGATTGCTTTACCTCTGTTGTTAAACAGATTACGATATCGACTGCTGTGAACGGTTAATCACAACACACCACCATTAGTTGCAATTTATTAATTAAACCACAATTAGTATTAAATGTGATTTCCGTTGACAGCGAGCATTAGCTAACTTACAATCCTTTATAGCAACAACACCCATTACACAGAATGATAGGGTAAAAGAACGATTCTGGTAAAAAAAAGACAGCTTTTACACCTGGCCTGGAAGACTCACCTTATAAAAGCTTCGCTTTGATTCATTTTCGAAATGCAGTCGAAAGACTATCCGTCAGCGACGTCCGTGCTAATAGAATAAAAGGCTCCGATTATAGGAACATGTGCGGAAAAAGATAACAGAGTGCGGATCAGAGGTGAAAGTTTATGACAGGTATACCCACATTAAGAACAAAGGCAAATGCTGACGGCTAAGCTGCTGTAGGTCCCTAATTAACCGTGTTGTAATTATAACGCTTTGCAATTATGCTACGTTTCGTAATTATCAATAGATTACCTGCTTTGATGTGATCTTCCGTTCAGTTGGAAAGGTCAATTCTACGTCCAATTGAGCGGAAACTAGAATTGATTCTGCATGTGTCTGTCTGCTTAGCTAGAGAACACTGGTCTGCTTTGCGGTATCCCCGGAAATAAAAAAATACAACAATATTACTGCAACTGTTACTGCAGCCCGCGGTAAAAGTCACGCGGTACTAAAATGCATTGTCCTACATTGATTGCATTGCGGGCATTATTATGTAGTTTGCTCTACTGGCATGTTGAATTATATTGTATTCTATTATCTATTGTATTATATACTGAATTGAATTGCATTGCCTTGCCTTGCATTGTATTGTATTTCGCAGCGGCGGTCGACGGTGGTAAGCTGATGGCCTACTGGAACCTGACATGGTTTGCCTTTGCTTCTGCCGAGTGGACCCTCGGAGACCCCAGCGTCTACAACACCCTCGTCAGGGTCATGAGTCCATATGACCGACTGGGAACGTCTCTAGTTAAACTATTCAACTACTACAGGGTATATCGACTGCATTTAGTTCACTATTTTTGCTCTGATTTCTGTATTTATTATAAGAGAAAGCCAGCGCAGCGTTTCTCGAATAATTATATTCCCGACTCTCCTCGCTGGTCTCATATTTCCTCTTTCATGTTCGATCATCTTCATTGGCTCCCCCTTACTGCTCGGATTCAGCTTAAGGTTCTCACTTTAGTCCTTCGGTCTTATACAGACTTAGAACCCAAGTACCTCTGTGACCTCGTTCGTCTGCCAGTTTCAGCTACTTCCCTCCGTCCATTACGATCGCTTAATGGCCACGATCTTTTTGTGCCACGAACCAGGACCACGATGGCCAAACTCGAGCCTATTCTTGCACTGGTCCCAAGTGCTTCGTTCCGCTGTCTTAAAACCACCTTCTATTCGCTGGGTCTTTCACAGTGGGAGCGTCTCTAATTAGCGAACACTGTGAGAGGCGCTTTATAAATATTTAGATACAATACAGTATATTCCGAAATATGCGAATATTTACTCTTGTTGACTACGACTCGAATGGAATGGCCAAGGGACAGACTGTCAGACTGGAGCTGGAGCAAATGGAACTTTGACAGGCTAGCGATTAAATGGCGTTAATCTTGGTGTTAGTGGCTCGATAATAGGTTTGTCGAGTCTAATGTTCTCCTTCTATGTAATTTAGCTCAATTAACAGTCTTGATATTGCCCTCCATCCAAAGGTAATAATTTCAAACATGACCACACGATAGAACGTCGATCGTCTTGAGTTGGCCTAATTGTGCGTGAAGAACTTGGACTGGTTCCCTACACATTGAAGGCTCGACTCGACTCCGTATTAACAGCACAAGTTCTCTAACCAATTGGCTGCCCTGCGATGTCTAAGCGGCGCATTGTTAGTCTGCTTATTGGCGAAAACACAGTTATTAACATGACCGTGAGTGTACGTAATCGTCAACATCCATGGCTGCTAACTCTGCCACTGCCCGCGTACTCTGGTAGTGCTGTACATTAGGCCTCCTACAGATTAATCTGGATTATCTGGCTGATTGCTTCATACTACCGTTATCACATTTATTTTATCTCTTTCTTTCCTCTTGTTCCTTTGCTTGTTTTTTTATTTAACTGGCTGCAGTTTGCCAGTAAGAGCCCAATATATATATATATATATATATATATATATATATATATATATATATATATATATATTGTTAGCTTGTTAGTCTAGAGGTGAAATGTGAGTTAGAATGATATGAGAAATGACAAGAAAAACGAAGACTTTCGCAATATTGATAAAACGTATATTTACACTATGTACATAATTGAAACGATACTCACACATACAAGACAAACGAAACGTCAAAAGACAGACTCTCCGAGAAGACGCCTGCACAAACTCCACAAAGGAAGATACAACTCGAGAACCGGCAATTAAACATGAGTAGCGACCACGTAGGGTACACTCTCTGAAAACGACCACAAAGGGTACTTACAATGCGTGACACAACCAGTGCACGTCTTACGCCTTACTTAACTAAAACCGGTCTCCTCGTAGACACAAGAACACTGCTATATATAGTCAACGAGACCATCCTACATTTAGCTTCAAACGAGGTGCGTCTTAACTAAGGTTAGAAAGTGCACGTGAGGATGATAATGGCGGGATGGCTGTGGGCCACTCCCAACAGACCCCCCGACAACGAAAAAGAGGAAACATTAAAAGTGTTTCCGACCATGCAAAAACTACAAATGTACACGAATTTAAACCATCTCGAAAGTCATCAACATAACAGTCCAAACGTTTACAACAGCAAAAGAGAATCACTTAATGAAATAGACGGACAATCCGTAAAAACATATGGACAGTTCGTACATTTAAACTGAGGGGCGACTTAATATGTCTAGTAACACATTGTCTCGACCACGCCGATGCTTTATGTTCAAGGAATATTGTTGGAGTTCAAGACTCCATCGCAAAAGTTTCGCATTCGAAAGAGCCATGCGATTTATGAACTGTAGTGGACTATGGTCCGTATAGACGACCACTGGAGCGGAACCAAAGTACACGCTGAACGCGCGTACACCGACCACCAGCGCAAGTGCCTCCTTCTCAATTGTCGAATAGCGTACTTCAGCCGAACTCAACTTCCGACTCAGGTAGCAGACCGGGTGTTCAATCTCGTCCGTTATCTGAAATAGACAACCTCCCAAACAAAAGTACGAAGCATCTACAGCCAAATAAAAGGGTTTGTCAAAATCTGGCGGTGTAAGTATAGGCCGTGAAGCCATCCTAGACTTAAAATCAATGAATGCATTCTCAGCCTCAGGAGACCAAGTAAACCTGTGACCTTTCTTAAGTAACAAAGTAAGAGGTAACGTTAACTGAGAGTAATGCGGCAGAAATTTGCGGTAATAACCAGCCAAACCCAGAAAAGATTGAACCTGCTTCTTATTTTCAGGACGCGGAAATCTTAGCAAAGACTCGACCTTCTGCATGCGTGGCTGAATAGAGTTCAAACCTATATGGTGACCCAGAAAATCTATCTCTGCATTAGCAAAGACACACTTCTTCAAATTCAATGTAAGTTTAGCGTTAGCAATGCGTGTTAACACTCTTTCCAAGTGAGATAAATGATCATTCCAAGAACCACTGAAAATTATCAAGTCATCCAAATATCCATCACAAAACTCATCTAAACCATGCAACAGTTTCGCAACCAAACGTGAAGATGAGGCAGGTGCAAAGAAAGTCAGAAATTTGGCTTGTCCAACCTTGTCAATTAAAGATTCTACACGTGGCATCGGAAAAGGATCGGCTACCGTAAGTGCATTCAACTTACGAAAGTCTGTGCACAGCCGCAGAGACCCATCCGATTTAGGTACAAGTACAATAGGCGAAGCCCACGCACTTTCGGATTCCTCTACAATGCCTTCTTCAATTAGACCTTTAATCTCTTTGTCTACCTGTGCCATACGCTCAGGATGCAACCGATAGGCTGTCTGTCGTACTGGTCGTGCACCAGGTATCAACTCAATACGGTGTGCAATAAGTGAAGTCTTGCCAGGTACATCGCTAAACACACCCTTAAACGTACTAAGCATGCCCAGCAATTCATCCCGTTGCACAAAATCCAAAGGACTATTTGCAACCACCTCTTCTAATTTAGGCGACTCAGACACATTCACACTTGCAGGCACAACCAAACCGACATCAATTGTAGGCGTACAATCAACACGCGACTCATCCCTTCGTTCAACCAGCGGATACAAGGGAAGCAAAGACGTATCGGCTTTCTGCATATTAATTAAAGTCTCGCGCGACACTACATTGGTTAAATCAACATGCACTGCAGTAGACTCTTTGAATAAGGCACTCAAGTCTACGTCTAACTGCACATTTATATCAGCAGGCTTATCTTCTACAGATTGAGTATGCGAAACAGGTAATGAGCCAGAATCGGTCAATTTAGTTTGAGCGCGTGTCGTCAATCCCACATTTATCTCATCTTGTGGACTATCCAAGTCGTTACCAATTAGAACGTGAATGCCAGGTGGCAAATGGTCTACCAACCCACATAAGATAGTGCCGTTAGCAAATTTAGACTCAACTCGAATTTCAACCAAAGGAACACGAAGCGTGACACCCGAAATACCTCTAATAAGGCGAACCTCACCGGTGTCACAGAACTCATTAGCATGCAATAATTCCTTGCTAGCCAAGCTTTGCAAAGAACCAGTATCTCTTAACACAACAATATTGCGAGAAAGTCCAGTGGGCGTATACACATAGCCAGACGAACAGAATGACAAGTAGCCAGCGTCGACCATTTTAGTCGGCCCATCCTTCACTTGTACAGACGTATCTACGCCCGTGACTAATTCTACATTCTTAGGATTGGTGTTCTGCTGAGCAGCGAAATCCCGTTTTGACCTCAATTCTGGATGTAATTTATAACATGAAGAAACCCCATGATTAGATTTACCGCAGTAAGTACAAACAATCTGGGAGTCAAATGACTTGTGAAATTGAAATTGGCCCTCTTTACGGAAATTTTTCGGCGACCAATGGGCTTTTGCTCCACGACCCGAATCACGACCAAATCCAAAATTTTCCCGTTTTTCATCATTCGAATGCAAGACAGAAGCATGCGCAGGGAAGGGCTTATATAGAATAGCAAATTCGTCTGCTAACTTTGCGGCGTCTGAAACTGTCGCGGGCTTTTTGTCAATTATCCATCTATGGATTTCAACAGGCAAGCAAGTCACAAATTGCTCAAGTTTAAAGACTTCAAAGGCCTTAGTCAAGTCATTAAACGCATTTTCACCTTCCAGCCACCTTTGAAAAGGCAACGCCAAGCGGAAAGCGAAAGCAGAGTAAGTCTCCTGCGCACCCTTAACCAAAGTTCTAAAGCTCTTCCTATAAAACTCCGGCACCCTAGCGAATGCAGTCAACAAAGCCTGTTTTAGGGTGTCATAATTCTTACAGCCCTCAAGAGATAACTCCGAAAAAACCTGTTGAGCTTTACCAGTTAATTGAGGGTGTAACAAAGCAGTCCATTTATCTCTTGAAAATTTATGAATAGTCATAGCCTTCTCAAATGAAACAAAATAATGCTCTATATTCGTCTCGTCAAATTTAGGGACCAATTTGATGGCAGAAGCTATGCGAAACACATCTTTGTCCTGTTCGGGACCTGGGTTCAAAACCTTAGCCTCGATGCGCTTTAGCTCTAATTCATACTGTCTCTGCCTCTCTTTATCTTGCCTCTCTCGTTCTCTTTCCTCCATCTTCAATTTTTCGTGCAATTCAGCCTTTCGTTCCTCACTCTCCGCTTTCCTGACCTCTCGTTCTTGCTTTCTGTCTTCAGCCTCTCGTTCTTGCCTTTTGTCTTCCATTCTCAATTTCTCCAATTGAAATTCTCTGTCACTATCTAACTTCATCAATTCAGTCTTTTCTACTCCAAAATCGAACACCTTTTTTTCCTGCGTTACAAATTTAGCAAGAATTTTCTGCATTTGAGTCTTACTCATGCCTCTAGTGTCCTGATCTAATTTCTCTAATTCAAGCCTTAATTCGTCAGCCGACATATCTAAGACGTCGTCCAAACTCAAAGGCTTAGTCACCGGAGAGTGAAGGACACTCCCAACCGGAGAAGCGGTTGCCGATGTATCAGACCCAAATGTAGCCATGATACAAAGTCGTATGCACAAAAACGTGTACAACTTTCAAAGAAACCGTCAAATACGCAATTACGCAGACCCAATTTCCAATTTTGAAATTTCCAATTTAACAAAACGGAAAACGGTGAATTTTAAGGACGAGCCCCCATATGTTAGCTTGTTAGTCTAGAGGTGAAATGTGAGTTAGAATGATATGAGAAATGACAAGAAAAACGAAGACTTTCGCAATATTGATAAAACGTATATTTACACTATGTACATAATTGAAACGATACTCACACATACAAGACAAACGAAACGTCAAAAGACAGACTCTCCGAGAAGACGCCTGCACAAACTCCACAAAGGAAGATACAACTCGAGAACCGGCAATTAAACATGAGTAGCGACCACGTAGGGTACACTCTCTGAAAACGACCACAAAGGGTACTTACAATGCGTGACACAACCAGTGCACGTCTTACGCCTTACTTAACTAAAACCGGTCTCCTCGTAGACACAAGAACACTGCTATATATAGTCAACGAGACCATCCTACATTTAGCTTCAAACGAGGTGCGTCTTAACTAAGGTTAGAAAGTGCACGTGAGGATGATAATGGCGGGATGGCTGTGGGCCACTCCCAACAATATATATATATATATATATATATATATATATATATATATATATATATATATATATATAATTCCAAGTCTAGATAAAGGAGGAGGCGATGTCAACAGCTCTGACAGCCACAAGATGTCGTTAAACACTTGATACTACTTGGCTGCCTCTCTGGTTTGACCCGAACGACTAATAAATTAAACAAACGTCCATAAATTTCTTTGGAAATTTATGTGTTTTATGTAATGAACGGTGTCGTTAATGTTCTAATGTCTTGTGCTAATGTGCCAGTGTGTTAATGCGCCAATGCTTTGGGCTAATGTGTTAAAACTTTATGCTAGTGTGCTAATGCTGTGTGCTAATGGGCTAATGCTTTGTGCTAATTTGCCAGTGCCTTGTGCTAACGTGCTAATACTTTGTGCCAATGTGCTGATGCTTTATGCTAATGTGCCAATGCTTTGCGCTAGTGTGCTAAAGCTTTGTGCTGATGTGCTAATGCTCTGTACGGTATTCTAGTGGGAGTTGGCGGCGCTCGTATATACTGGGACGAACGAATGCCAGTACTCGACGAAGGCCATCAAGGGAGTGTTTGCCGAATGTGGCATTACCTTCGAAGCCGAACTGAGCGTCAATGACACGACAGCTGACGCTGACACGATGTCACGCTGGTTGACGAAGATCAAGGCGTCGGCTAGAAGTGGGTCTAGTCACGGTGTCAGATAACGTCATGTAATCAGATTTTTATGACGCCTCGTGACGAGAGACTCTCCAGAAGTGCTCTCAACCTAACGACCAGATGCATAGATTTACACATGTGGACGCAGTCACTCTAGTGGCACATTGGCCTACACAAAGTAGATGTGTATAGAGGCGTTATAGCCGAGTTATGTCAGATCGCAGGTTTATAATGCTTACGCCTCCGAGGGAGCTAGAGTTGGTGTGTTTGTATTTTTGTATTTTGACTCTTTCCATTTTTCTAATCTTCGTGTTTTGCTTTGTGTGAAATAAAGTATATGATGTAATTACCAGTAAATCGATATTCATTATTGCCTTTATACGATACAACATGACTGCATTTGATATTGCCCTCTGTCCAAAGTGTAGACGTGTACAGGCGACCATAGGACAGAGTGCATCGATGGCGCTGAGACATTGTGCGTGAAGGACTTGTTCAAGGTCCTTAAACAGTGACCGCCTTTATGGAGCTCGAACCGCAGACATCGCATTTTTTTTTAGGCCGAGCGCTCGATCCTACCCTGCAACTCCTTGGTCTAAGTGGTGCATTGTAAATCCGTTACCCAGTTAGTCTATTGATGGTGTAATGTCGAAAACACAGCTATTAAAATGACTTTTGCATTGATATTCACCGTTAGCTTTAATTTTAATACGAGTCAGGGATTTGTTGGCGGCTTACACGGTCATAAATCAATAAACGGCGCCCATTCATAAAACGATAAGCGGTGGTGAAGGATTTTATGTGTCAAATTTTTATTATGAAAGTGAGCAGCAGGGTTGAGGCAGGCAATACGGTTGCTATAGAAATACCTATATGGCCTAAATGTATATATTTTTAGCAATTGTGCTCACGCATGAGTCCGAGGAAGTTCTTGTAGCCTATTGAGTTTCCCGCTTCATGAATACACAGATTATAAAGTGGTAGCGCTATAAAATGTTCAACTTATATTTTCCCATTAGAATGGAGATACAATTTCCATTGATATACAAATGATCTATGTTTCAAAAGGTGCTTAAGCGCGAACCGAGAATAGTTATTGTCGGCAAAAATATGCATATGCAGTTATTAAAACTAGCATAGAAAGAGTATAGTATGAGCGCATCGGGCTTACAGATGTTCGCATACATCTTTGTACTATGTACAAAGAGGACAGGAAAATTACACGGGGTCTGTGTGTATTGTTCTAGTTGTAGTCATGTGTGGACTTCCTGCGTTTGAAAGGCAGTTTGTTCTGACGGCGCACAGATCAGGAATGACGAACGGGGACTATGTCTTCATTGCGTTTAGCCAGCTGCCTCCGGACAATCTCCAGACTCTGTGGAGTAACAATGATTCAACGGACGCTGAAGCCAGGATCGCCTTTTCGTCCGTGCTTCAGGTACGAGTGGATCGAATCAGATACTCATTCGAACAATACAATTCCTAGACAATTGTCATTGTAATCGAAAATTTACAAAGCGCCACCCAGAAAGATCCGCGGCGCTCCCGACCCATGCTAGTGTCATTACTGACAAACTGGAAAGTTTTCAGGCGCTTGCGGAAGTGAGAGGAAAGACTGAGGAGCTCTAGCCGCAGGTTACGAGGAAGACGTTTCCAGCATATACGGGGAATAACCCTCAGGAGGTCACGGGCAGCCGACCAAAGGGAGACCAGGCCAGGTAAATTCCCTCCATATATAGTTCAGAAATGCACATTGAAGCCGAGTAAAACATTAAGAGTCATGAGTAGACTGGAAGAAGTAAGTTTTCAGTTTAGAGCGAAACCTGAGACAGCCTTGGAGAAACAGGAGAAGATAGAGAGTTCGTAATGGAGCGACCTGCAACTGTAAATAAACGCCTCTGAAGTGTTTCTATAAAAAATGCGCTATAAAAAGTTGCGATTACCATAACAATTACCTTGTGCAATGTATCAAATGTTATAGGATTGATGAGATAAAATGAAATGAGATAAAGATAAGACGAGAACCTGCAGGTTCCGACAGCTTTTGAGTCCAATACGATAGCACTTGTTAGTCCGTATAGCAGTTGCTTTTTTTATAAATAGCGCTTTGTGCAATTCCTGTCTTTTAACCGTAGTTATCAGTGGATCTGGAAAAGAACGAGAAACGTTCTGAAAGCTTCTTGGCATCGATTCCGGAGAAGATGGCTCAACCGCCGTGGAATTATTCAGGAACCCTGGAAAAAGGACTTACGGCAAGTGGAAAGCGTTATCAAATATCATAATATATTGCTTTTTAGTTTTTATAACTTTGGAGCTAAGTTCTTGCGGGAAAGTCAATTGATTTCATAGAATTATTCAAAATCAGAATCTTCATACTTTTCATTCATTTATTCGTCTATTTTCCATTTCAAGGTTAGTAGTTTAGCTGGAGAAAGTAACGATCGCAATTATGAAGCAATATAATTCTATGTAATTTATATATCTCTATTTTTAATACTCTAGGGTTGATCGCAATCGCTATCAGGAAGATTCGACGATGTTAAATTTGCGTAACTATAATCGGACATTTATTACAAAGCGCCGATTGCATTAATCTCCGCGGAATTCACAACGATGTACTGAATGCCCCGAGGAAGGTATACAGAGAAACCTTGCACAGGTAATTAGACAGGTGAATGACGCCGGCGTTTGTTGTAGGAGACACATATTGCCATTGATCTTATTATATGCCGAAGACGTCGACAGATAATTCCTAAAGACAGTCGTCTCCCCGACTAAAAGACTTTTAAAGGCTTTAATGAGTGTGCACTTACATCAGACAAAACCGTGTAGCTAAATTTGTTTGGCTTTGAATCCACGAAAGTTCGTTATAATTGTGATTTTAGTATCAGGCGACTACCGATAAAAGTAGGCCTTGTCTTGAACACCAGCATGGAATAAACGCTGCTTCGAACGAAGTCACAAATTCTGCACTATAGACATAATGTGCTCGTAGACATCAAATGCCTAGTATGCAGTCATTAGTTTCGGCCTTGACTAGACAGTAAAAAGTGGTCTTTTAGTGGGGATTACGATTAAACTATCGAAGAGCGTGCTCTTATGAAGGCGAACTGATTTCAGAATGTTGAAACACATGACTCCTGATTTATGTATGCATGCATACATGTATATTCGTTATGCACGTATGTATGTATGCGTATTTGTGTATTTATAGGCCTGTATGTATGTGTTCATGTATGTATTTGTATGCATACATATCATGCATGTATGTATTTATATGTAAGTCCGTAGGCCCTATGTATGCATTATGTGTATGTATAGGCCTATATGTATGCAGTCATGTATGTAATTTTGTATACATATGTATCATGCATGTATGCATGTATATGTATGTATATGTATGTATATGTTTATAAATGTATGTTTGCATTTATGTATGCATGTATTAATGTATATATGCATGTATGTATTCATGCAAGCTTGTATGTATAATAATAATATTTATTCTTTAATTAAGCGCCTGCAAACGCACTGCGCTGTACATGTACATGTTATGCGATAAATCTTAACTACTAACAGAACAGACAGCCTGCAATACACGGCGCAAATTGCAGCCTACAAAGCATGTCCGCCTATGGGACTCGATCTCTGTACCTCTCGCACTCTACGCCAGATGTTATCCAATGCGCTATCGGGCGTACGTAGGCCTATATGTATGTAGTCATATATGTATTTTTGTATACATATGTATCATGCATGTATGTATGTATGTATGTATGTATATGTATGTATATGTATATATATGTATGTATATGTATGCATATGTATGTATATGTATGTATATGTTTATAAATGTATGCTTGCATTTATGTATGCATGTATTAATGTATATATGCATGTATGTATTCATGCAAGCTTGTATGTATGTACGTACATACGTTTCTATAAATGAAAGATCTGAGTATCAGATCAGACATAAAGTACGAATATACGTATGTGTATATGTGAAGGTCATCCACCTTAATGTCTGATACTTTCCAGGCATAACTGTATCGTAGAAGCGGCGCAAATGTTCCGAAATAAAAGGATACACGCTAGAGCAAGTGCATTCTTTGTATTAATCAGTTCCCAATGGAGCAGTGTCCCATCTTGTACGAGGATATTATTTCTTGAGCATACCTGCACTACCTCGGATTGGTCCGAGAAGGCACGAACTATGGCATCTGCGTCGCCTTTTGATGATAACCGTAGTGCCGAGTGCAAAGGATACAAATTAATATGATACTAATTAGTCTTTGTGGTAGGCACTAACGGGACGAGGAAACTGCATAATCAATGGGATATGGTAGACAGTTAACAGTTTGGAAAAAAGTTAAGATGCTTGGCCTTCGAGTGGCGAAACTTTACAAGTTTGGAGATTACGATTACGATGAAGAACGAATTTTCTATTCGGGCAGAATTGTTCATTCAACGTCCAATACGCAAACTCTTCAATGTCACTGGGATCACTTCGCGTACTCTTCTCAGATAACTAGTACAACTCGTCTCTGAGTCATCACCAGACCCCAGTTTACCGCAACGTTCCTGTTCGATAATCTTCTGACAAATAACGCCAATACACCCTTTGATGAACAGAGGTTAATTAGCTCCCTCGAATTCACGGTGAAACTGATCGTTACTATCGATAAAACTTCACTTCACACGATCAATCAGGATATAGAATCCTAGCACCTTTAGTTCAAAACGGCCGGCATTCAACTGCCACGTCCTCAAAGCCTTTTGCACACGGTACCTTCACAGTCTGTTGAGATTTTAAATTGAACCAATCAACATCTTCCACGTCGTTCCTCTCTTAATCCAGAACACGTGACATAACGACTTGGGGTGCTTGGGGTAGTCGTGGGACGAGGCAATAGGACTAGCGATGGTTAGAAATGGATGGAGACACTGTGTTGCGCGTTGTGTAGACCTGCACGGGAAGGACTTAGTACTAGGTAAGATTTTTGGACTCAGTGGAACTTCACTTCTAATTCCAGGGCTCTAAGTACGCGCTGTTTCTGTACGATGCCGTCTACCTGTTCGCCACCCTCGCCGACAAATTAATCGAGGAGGGCGGATGTCGATATCGGGATGGAAACGCCTACCTGGAAATCGGAAGAAATTGGGTGTCTGAAGGTAAGACTTTTACAGCTGCAGTGTATGACCGGGCTTCGAACCCCCGACTCTATCACTCAACGTATTTATCTTAGTTTGTTGTTACGCGCGCAATGTCAGCAGTTGAATCTATGGCGCGAAACAAGAGTGCGCGAACAACTTGTCCACGGTCGATAATTCATGGAGAGTCCACTCTGCAGACTCGAATTCGCAATCGTTGGATTACAGACGTAGTTCGCTACCAAATAGACCACCATTCTGTGTATTGTTGTAGGATTACTGTTGTCGTATTTTCGCGACAGTCGAAAAATCTTTCGACCAATTTATGTCAAAGCTACAGCAGCCGTCAGCAGTGACAGTGGTTCATAAGGTCACCGGTTCACGAAATTAACGGAATTAATATTTTAATTTTATATTAAAAGAAACTCAGATCTAACAAGTATAAAATCAATTCCTGCTAATTGGAATTCCAGTTTCAGCTTGTAGCGATATTGTATGGTTTGTAAGAGGCGCTATATAAATGTCCGATAGAATGACTGTTTCCGTGGTCGTTTCCCCACGCCTTATATATATAGGAAAGTTTTGAGGTCTAAAATCCTACCTATACCTTCCAGCCTAAAACCTATATTCAGATGAGCATATTTCAACTATCCTCTTCGTTACATTAGACTACTCTATTGAATTACTTAAATCACCAAGCGTGAACTAAATCATCCACTTCATGTCTCGCGAACTCGGAATTTTGTGCCTGGTCGAATTTTCTGTGTATTATTCGAATAAAGACATAATAGCTACCTGGCTAAAAAGAGTGAATCGGAGGCAATTACCTTTCAGGACTCGAAGCCTGACTACAAAGGCGGAATAATATTCGTGACAATTGCAAGCACGATTAGGTACAGGTTTCTGCTTGCGGGTAAAAGTGCAGCTAATGAGTTCTGCTAATGGTCGCTAATGGTCGAGCTATATACCGAAATGTCGCATCTCAAATTCTCCCTTTCAACATTAAACACGCGCGAATGACAGGCAAAACGCATATTGTCTTGTTAGCTTACTTAACCTAAACACAACGTTAACCTGATAACGAAAATAACCCAGCATAACACAGCGTACTTGACGTACTTAGCCTGACCTTCCTGAATGTTGTCCTGACACCAAAAATGACCCCAGCGTACTTGACATACTTAATCTGACCTTTCTGAACGTTCACCTGGTACTGAAAATAACCCCAGCAAAACACACGTCTGCATGTTTGAATGTATGTATGTATGTATTTCGTTTTAAAGTGTACGCTTAGATTTTGCAAATTGTAAAGAAGTAACTTGTTAAAAGCAAAAAAACCGGTTTCGGTATGGTCAGCACTAGCGTTTGTTGACGTGGCTTACCATAATCTTAACTGGCCATACTATAGCGTATCATATCATATTTTACCTTAAGACATTGTACAACTTCACTTTTCTTCACCTTGCTTTATTAGGTCCTACCTAAAATTACCTCATATCACCTTGTGACCTTACCTTAACTTACCTTTCGCTGTCTTACTTTAGCTTGTCTCTCCTCGCATTACCATATCATTCAGCTAAAATATAAGCTTATTACATGCCTCAAATTAATCAAAATCATATAAAAAATATGCTAATAAATAAATAAAAATGAACAAGTAAGTAACGCAACAGTTTCTTTCAGTTGTTTCATCATAGTGAGTGAGGTTTCCGAAATGCTTATGTAGCGCTATAGGTTCCCGATCATTTCTTGTTTGACCAGGCATGACCGGAAATGTCGTCATCGACTATAAAACCGACCGAGTAATGGACTACAATGTCTGGTACTTACCTCGCAATGGAGAGACCTACCAGCTGCATATGGTAATACCACTCAGCGAGACTGGACGAAACATCTCGGCGTGTGTGCCATGGCTGGTAATATGCTCTTCTGATTCATGTCTACTCACAGCTAACACTATTGTGTTGCTCTCTAAGTCTATACTGTGTTGTTCAGGAAAGAAACCCCAGACTTATGTATATTTGGATGCAAATATGTAATTCATGTGTGTATGTATGTATGTATGTATGTATGTATGTATGTATGTATGTATGTATGTATGTATGTATGTATGTATGTATGTATGTATGTATGCATTAGGGCTGTACCGATTAGGTGATTATTACTATTCGGCCAAATACGAATAATTGGACTAACTATTCGGCTGAATACGAATACGAATAGTGTACAAAGTAGGTCTATCGACAACATTCAAAAATACGTTAACGTTCACTCACTGTACACAAAGAATGAGACTACTGACACTGTGATACCACGGTCCAGGCAGTAGGCAACGCCTGGCTGCAACCACAGCTTATATTATGTTAATGAGAGAGTTTTCAGTCCACTCGCTATAGCAGCCGCATATGCAGAAACAGTTGTCACGTGATCACTATTCGTATTCGGTCCGACCGATACTATTCGGCCGAATACCGAATAGCTATTTGTCCCACTATTCGGCCCCGAAGCGAATACGAAGCGAATGTTCGGTACAGCCCTAGTATGTATGTATGTATGTAAGTATGTAGGTATGTATATACATGCATTTATGTGTACGTGTAGGTATGTTTGTATCAATAGAGGCATGTATGTGAGTATCAATTAAGGTATACAATATGTATGTATGTATGCATTAATTAAGGTGTGCATGCATATATTAATTAAGGTATGTTTGTATTAATTTAGGTATGCATATATTAATAAAGGTATGTAATGTATGTATGTATGTATGTATGTATGTATGTATGTATGTATGTATGTATGTATGTATGTATGTATGTATGTATGTATGTATGTATGTATGTATGTATGTATTTATTAATAAAGGTGTGTATACATATATTAATAAAGGTATGTAAGTATCATACATATAATATCCATATAGCGTCTGTCTGTCGGAGGACGCTACGTCACAACCGGTTTCTGGAATCTATTGTGAAACAGAAACTGTTGTGACGTCAATGCTGCCGTCTTGACGACGGCGATCAGACCATTTTAACCAACGTCATAATTATATAGGCCTATATACACTGCCGTCATAATATGACGGGCAAATACTCTAGTTGTATGTATAATGTACATATGTGTGTGCATGCATGTATGTATGTACGTATGTATGAAAACTACCCTCTGTTGATGGGGCTGGGTTGGGAGAGCATCTGGAATCTGAGCGGTTATCGTGCAGGGACGTACGATAAGTACAGTACCATTGATTATTGGTTGAATGAATGAAGAAACAAAGACAAACTGAGCTTCACACGCATACAGTGGCTATGGTTTCAAAGGCCTTTGAGGTCGGTCGATCTTACTTACCTGACGTGTGATTAGGTGAAGGTGAATTTTGATCTGTGATTATGGTTTTATTCAACAGTCTGTAGTCGTTCACTCCGCTGAAAAGAGACTGGCACTCCCTGCCGACCGACCGACCTGTGGGTTCAACAACGAATTATGCCAGCAAGGCAACACGTGTTAGTCCGATCTGTTTATCACACCACACTACCCACACCACACCACACCACACCACACCACACCACACCACACCACACCACACCACACCACACCACACCACACCACACCACACCACACCACACCATACCATGCCATGCCATGTCATATCACACCACACCACACCACACTACACCATGCCATGCTATATCACATCACATATATCATATCATATCATATCATATCATATCATATCATATCATATCATATCATAATATCATATCACAGCATGCCATATCATGGGACGGGGAGATGCTAGGTGGCGATTGTAAAATGAGCAGTAATACAGGTGGGCGCTTTGCCTGGCTGCCATGCAGTTAAATTTGACTCCTGTTAAACTTGTTTACGTCTGTTACTACTATGTCATGTAATCTTACTGCGTACTTGTCTGTTTGAATTAATAAACGAAGATAATAATAATTATTATTATTATTATTATTATTATTATTATTATTATTATTATTATTATTATTATTATTATTATTATTATTATTATTATTATTATTATTATTATTATTATTATTATTATTATTATTATTATTATTATTATTATTATTATTATATCATATCATAATATCGTATCATACTATGCCATACCTAATTTATAAAAATAATAGCATAACTCCTCTGCTTAAATCTTTGCATTGGCTTCATGTTCAGCAAAGCATTTGTTTTTAACTGGGGCTTATAGTTCATAAAACATTGAAATTTTGCCAACCGTAAACCTTAAAATCAGTTCTAATTCTTCAGACTTGCCATTATTCAACGATGTCATCCGATTTCTTTTCTCTGGTTTCATCTAAAACTAGAACTGTTCTTGGTGAACGAGCTATTTCAGTTGCTGGACCTTGATTTCGGAATAATTCTCTGTATCTGTCCGATCTTCACAGTTGCCTATGTCATTTCGTTCTCAACTGGGATCGTCTCTGATAAGGTCGTACTGAAAGAGGCGCTTTAGAAATCTTTATATACAATAGACCACCGCAGTGGCGCCACGAGGGGATACGGGGGTGCGGACCGCACCGGGTGACACCCTCAGAGGGGGTGACACCCAAGTGACACCCAAGTGACACCCAAGTGACACGACAAAATGAAGAACTTTTTGTAAGGTGACGAATTCCTTAAAAGGGTCATCATTTTTTGCAGATGAAGTCATCACATTTTTTGCGAGACGAATTCCTATAAAAAGTCATCAAATTTCACCTCTTTTCTGAAGCTCTATGCTACTTTACTTTTTTGAACCTTTAATGAGGGTGACACCATGACTTACCGCACTGGGTGACACCAGCCCTAGTGACGCCACAGGACCACCGTTTCGTGACATGCAATATCGAACGACCAAGTTTATATAGCGTCGCAAAGGTGCGAGCTAAAATTGTGTATTTAAAAGTAAAAACAAAATAAATCCCTTATTTTTTAATCCACACCAGTCCGCGAAGATTTATTATTGGTTGAACGTAAGTGAATAGGAAATAAATAAAAGCGAAAACATACATGCATACATTTAAAAACACATTAACGTAAACTCACATACATACGCAGACATTGACGCATACATAAGTACATACACACATGCATGACACATATGTCATACCTGTGGGAGGGAGCTTTGCTGTTCAACCTCATGTTCGCAGCGTCGTCGCTCTCCTCTCAACTGCGCAAGCTGAGATTATTGTTCCCCGCGAATGGATAGCCATACGGCAGCGCCGTGCCTTCTCTGTGGCTGCTTCCATGACTTGGAATGGCTCCCTACCAATACCGATTGGTCATTTCGCCCTGTTTCTTACTGTCCTCCAAACTGCGTTGTTAGACCGTAGTTGGGCTGGGAGTGCTCCTGAATAGGGAATCTTGAAGGGGCGCTATATAAAACTGCTTTAATAATAATAATAATAATAATAATAATAATAATAATAATAATAATAATAATAATAATAATAATAATAATAATAATACCCCTTGATATCAAGGATCCCCAGGATCCTTGATACCCCGGGGCAAATAAAAAATGTAAAAAAATAAAATAATAATAATAATAATGTTGTTGCGGAGGACGAGGCCTGATTTTTCAGACATTCAACAACAGCTCCTAGCATAATTTTTTAGACTCCTGAGGGATTATATGTACCTCGGGGAAAATAATAATAATAATAATAACTAGACGAATAGGGCCCATTCCAGACAACTCTACACTGTAAATAATGTTGGAGTCCCTGAGGGATCCTGTTTACCTCGGGGCAAAAAAATAATAATGATAATAACAATAATGATAATATGTAGGCCTACATATCTACAAGCACACAGACCTACTTTCGTAGATATAAATAAAACAAAGGAACGAAAGAGAGAACGTTGTTCTGTTCCGTTTTTCAGTTGCTGTTTATTTCGTTCCTGTGATCAGCATCGGAGTTTTTCTCTCCGTTACGACTCTAATCGTCGGCTGTTACTTCTATCGGTAACACATCATTGTATTTCATGCAGTTTACTTTACACATACCTGAACTACAAAGAGACGCTCAATTGATTCAAGTGTATAATTATAGAAAACGATAAAGAAGCGCTTTCTCTTAACCAAGCCTGAGAGGCCGCCATGGTATATGAAGCGTTAGCGTCTTCACTCTCTTAACCCGGCTCGCCATATGAGGGTGGATGGCCAGTCCTCTCCCAAGCCGTCTGATCGTCCCAACAACAGTGCATGGTCAGTGTAATAATTCTAGCTGAGTTGGCTAGGGGGCGCAAGTGGAGCAGAAATCTTGAAGTAAACTTTTGCCATGGCGAGGATTTGAACTTTCGATCTTACGACTGACAGTCCAGCACGCTAACCACTATACCAGTGTTTCTTAACCAGTGTTCGACCGAACCCCTGGGGTTCGGTGAGCCAGTGCCAGAGGTTCGGCAGAGGTCCCCTGAAATATATACATATTCAGGGTCAGTGAGTGTGAGTGAAAAATCATTTGCTATTTTATTTTCATTTCTGGACTTTTATTGGTAGTGTTGGTATGGTCAGTTAACTGTTAGTAGTTCATGTATTGTATTGAATGTATTAATATTGTATCACATTTTGGTACAATTTGTTATTTCCTTTTGTTCACATTAGTTAAAAAGTTATTGTTAAAACTTGAGGGGTTCGGTGAGTGGTCATGGATTTTTCTTGGGGTTCGGCTCCCTTGAAAAGGATAAGAACCACTGCACTATACTGTAGCGCAATGTATCTATATACGATATGAATGTTAAGCTAGGGTGATATTTTGGATACAACTACTACTACTACTACTGCTGATGCTATTTCTTCTTCTTGTTCTTGTTCTTCTCCTCCTCCTCCTTTTCCTCCTCCTCTTCCTCCTCTTCCTCCTCCTCCTCCTCGTACTACTACTACTACTACTACTACTACTACTACTACTACTACTACTACTACTACTACTACTACTACTACTACTACTACTACTACTACTACTACTACTACTACTACTACTACTACTACGGCCTACTACCTCAACTGCAACGACTATTATTATAACTGTTATAATGAAAATTAGTAATAACTATTAGGCCTATTGTTTTTACTTTTTGAATCATTATTTCTTATTTTCATTCTTAATTCAAAGTAAAACCCCGCGTTGTTTTTCCTTTTTCTAACGAAGTCGCAAAAAGTTCGAGGAAGATTTGGCGATGATGAAATGGAAAGTGAGATTCAATGATTTAATCTTCACCGGAAACGTCAACCGAAACCAGATCAGCGTCTGCAAGGTACGAAGCCACGACCACAGACTGCTTTGTAACAGCCGATGCCTAACTTGTTAAGTTTTAATTCACCTAATTACACGGAGGATGTAATATTGTGCGGTTTTGTGTAGTGCAACCTCGTGTAGTGCAGTCTATGTGATGTAGCGCAATGTATCATGATGCAGCGTAGTTTAGTGTAGTATTGGATAATATCACATAGCGCTTTTTAAGCACCTACAAGAATGGACGTTGGGGCTATTCGCACGGTGCTACCACGGTGTCGGACCATGACATTCCGAGTATTGATTTCCGATACCCAAAGAGCTGGAAGAGACCAGTCGGGCGACCAAGGCGCGGATGAACCCGGGTGGTGGAGGCGGAGCCGGGGGACGAGCTCAAGACCGGGACGGTTAGCAAAATCGTGGAAACGATAACGCTGTGCGGAAGCAGTGATTGGTGTTAAGGATGTAGAAATGTCGATATTGGCGTTTGGCGTGTACGTAGGTTTTCAGCGCATGGATATTGAATCGTGTTTGCCAATCTTAGCAGTAGCACCTGTTGCAACATCGAATTGGATGTCCGATTGACTAAACAGGTTGAGCCAACAAAGTGAGGTTTAATCCACTGCACTCTGGTCTCTGGCAACCGGACTCGGACCTTTGCAGTCTTAGGCGTTCTTACAGATTATTCAGTCTGAAATTTTCCTCTTTGCCAGACAAATGCGGATCTGGGTTCCAGAGAAGCGGAAACGACTTTCGACGGAGCAGGTGGTTCTGCTCTGTCCAACATGAAACTGGCCTCTTACAACCAATCGACTGTAACCATTAAACTTATACGAAAGGAACAAGTAACACTGACACGCGACGATCTGGTGGAACTGAAAGTGGTAAACAAACAAATAAACAAGTATACGAAGACATTAAATAAATATATCAAATAATTATTAGATGGATAAATAAACAAATAATTGAACCGAAGATGTTCATTTTCACTAAGCCATCACCTGTTTTGATGTTGTTTTGATCTGTTTTGATCTTGTCTTGATGCTGTTTTTATCTTGCTTTGATGTTGTTTTGCTCGTTTTGTTATTGCGTTCATCCGTGACTCTGAGTTTTAGTTTTAATTCATCTACTACTGTTGATACTTATCAGAACATAACTGTCAAAGGCGGCCATTATTATTAGTATTATTATTATGATTATTATTATTATTATAATTTTTACTACTACTACTACTACTACTACTACTACTACTACTACTACTACTACTACTACTACTACTACTACTACTACTACTACTACTACTACTACTAGGGCCTACTACTACTACTACTACTACTACTACTACTACTACTACTACTATTACTACTACTACTACTACTACTACTACTACTACTACTACTACTACTACTACTACTACTACTACTACTACTACTACTACTACTACTACTACTACTATTACTACTACTACTACTACTACTACTTTACTACTACTACTACTTCCACTATTATCATTAGCATTTACTAAGCGCCATTATCTAATGTAAGACAAGCCCTTGGTGACTGAATACTGCAAAGCAGTGTATTCTCAAAATGCAATTAATAATGCAATACAAACTACATTAATCTGTGAGCTGTTAGACCAATTTGTTTTTCATATTTCAGATGCGAGATTTGAACAACGAGAATCTTAACATGTTCGTAGGACTCTGCGTCGAACCAATGAAAGTCTGTATTGTGACAATCTACTGTCCAAGAGGCAGTTTACAGGTGTGTAACAAATTACTGGCAATTGATATGTTGCATAGTCACCAATCGATTATTACCCCAGTAGGTTCCCCCAATAGGTTTTGAACCAGCCTCAAGTCATCACATGGCCTCGGATGCATGTATGCTTATCCATTTTTTTTGTCTAGATGTGAGCCAGCTACACATGTTACGTCTGTTCTACCTGTTCCACCTGTTCTAGCTCTTGCATCTGTTCTATCGGTTCCACCTGCTCCGTTTGTTCCACCTGTTCCAACGCCTAGCAGTATGTACAAATAGGTGGGGTACCTACCAGCTGTATTCAGAGTTTTGAATATTAAATGATGTCGTACTGTTATGGTGTTAGTCCCAAGCCTGGATTAAGAAGGAGGTCATACACCAATCACCTTTATTATGAGAGCATCGTTAAACAGAAAATATCTGATTGACTGGCGTTAAAACTGCTGAAACTTCACAAAGCACAACGAATCTTAAAAGACTGTGTAAAAATAATTATCGACTTGCAGAAAATCCGATAACTTTTCTAAGAAGTATTAGTTAGAACTTAAACTGATTACTTATCAGCCTTAACTTAGTTAATGGAGAACTTATGTTGGTAACGAAATATTTACCCGTTTAAGTTAGTTAATTTAGAAGTTACATTTTAAATTACATTGAACATTACCAGTTCGGGTTAGTTCATTTGGAACTAAAACTTATGACTGTTATGGATTTTAGTTACAAATTAATCAATTTGAACTGATAATCTTCAGTTATCACTGTCAATTATAAATTTACTAATAATAAATCTCTCTCATCATATTATTAATAGTGCCTAGTATAAGTTATGACTAAATACTCTTTCCATTGTCATCAGATTCTGTGCAAAGCGGTACTCCTTTAAGAGTTCAGATAGTATTAATTACTAATAAAAGCTTTTACACTAACTAATCCTGTAAAACTTTCAGGACATTCTAAGTGATGACTACATAAAACTGGATCAGAACTTTAAGCTGTCTTTCATCGGTGAAATTATAAAAGTAAGTTTGAGTTGATTAATTTTAAGTTTTCAATTAATTATGAGTTAATCAATTCATAAAATGAGCACAACTAATTGTTCTGCACAACTTCGTAAGCATTTCTCTTATTCTTAAGTTCAAAAGGACTTCTCTATTTGCCATTCATAGAAATAATTAGTCTTATTGTGTCGTGAAAAATAAGGTCTCATGTGGGATGTAGAGAGGCGCTCATGTACCGCCCTTCAGCCCGTGAGCTGGCAGGGGACGTCTTCCGAGGTCATGGACCTGAAACTGGGCTTGCTGTTCATATTCCAGTTTACGATGCTAAATTCTACTGCATCACGACGGAGATACAGGGTGGAATTGTCGGAGGGGGTTGAGGTTTCAACCCCATAGTCTTTCTTAGGACCCCCAGTAAAGTCTTCATTGCACACCCCACGGGGTCGTTTCCAACCCCCTCCGTTGTGCTAATGTGATTTAACATTACCTGACTCTGAGTCTCTGATAAAGAGAAGAAATATCCATGGTGTATTATATATGCATTTCTGAATTTTCTCAACAAAGGAATTGATTTTGATTCGAGTGTGACTTGCAAAACTGCTAGCGTTGAAATCAAATTTCTTTTACATCAGTTTGTAAAATACGGATAAAATATTTAACCCTCACAGTCTTTTTCTACAATTCCAACACTGCGGAGATAAATGTGTGCGAACCACTTTCGCAGAGTCTTTACATTGAGTGAGCTCAGCAGGTTCGAGTTGGCAATCGTTAGGCTACAATAGAAATCTCCAACTGAATGGACCACAGTGTCGCATGCAGTTATATTCTTGGTAGATAATTGTCTTGCTATATCCGCAGGGAATGGAATACCTGCATCGAAGTCCGTTGAAGTATCACGGAAGACTGAAAACGTCCAATGTATTGATAGACAGTCGATGGACGATCAAGATCACAGACTGGGGCCTGGCTCGACTCAGAACTTCACTCAACGAACTGGAGGACGAGGACGACTATTCCTGTGAGAATAGCTTACATTCAGTATATGCAAAATCGTAGTCGTAACTGCAAGTTTATATAGCGCCACTTGAGAAAACTCAGGGCTCGTAAACCGGATAAACCAAGACCTTGAATGCTTGAAAAGATGAAGACCATGAAGACCATGTAATACTTGTACATAAGCGTTGCTGTCTTATTCAAAACTCTGGATACAGATATTAGGTCTTCTAATCAGTCCTAAATATTGCCGGGAGTTGGAACAGATATAATAGATGAAGTAGGTGGAACAGGATGGAACAGGTAGAACCGATAGAGTAGGCCTAGATAGAACAGGTGGAACAGACGGAACGGAAGGATCAGGTGCAATAGATAAAACAGGTGGAAAAGTTGGAACGGTTGGAACAGATAGAATAGATGGAACAGGTTGAAAACTCTGTTTAGAAGTTAATGGGACTTGTCCTGGTTCTTTCTCAGTGTGCAATCAATCATTAGCCACAGAAAGATTCATTCCTGCATTTTCACTGTCTAGATTTAAGGCACATCAACTTCAACTTCATTATCTACCGCATCTTGATTTCTTTTTCTGAAACCTATCGGATTTCAATAAGACTTCTTCAACAGATTATGATCTCTCTATATGACGACCATCGACTTTACATTACGATAATCGCGTTATAGAAGTAATTAAATTATATTGGATATGAGATTAAACAGTGATGATAAGAAACATTTGGTAAATCACTAGATAATAAAAATGATTATTTCTTACGCTTCTGATCGATACTTTGCTGGTACAGATATATAATATGTAAATTTCTGGTGTTATTAGAAACACCGAAAGTTAACATCGGCTGTAAATGTTGCTTTGTTGCTTTGGTTCTTCTGTGCTAGCGATGCTGTGGAGCGCACCAGAGATTCTGAGAAAGTACTATCTCCCGGTTCATGGTATCCAGAAGGCGGATGTCTACAGTTTCGCAATTGTGATTCAGGAGATCATCTTTAGGATCGGACCTTTTCAACTGCCGGGAGATAATAGCTTAAGATTCAGAGGTGAATATAATTATTACACATTTGATTATGGCACACGAGGTTCCAAGACAGCAAAAGTAACTGTTTCTGCAAGATTCTGGTTGCTTAAGAGCAGAAACATTCATGAAACTAAACGACTAGACCAAGACAACTGAAAAACTGTGTTGCACTGGACAACCGTGCTAAATGTAAGACCCGTTTTAACTAATCATCACGCACAGATACGCCGAGGAAAAGACAGAATAGCACACAAACTGCAATATACAAGTACTTACGTGGACATTCATTGATACCAACGGTGTGCAGATGTGTTGGGTATTAGCCATTTTATAACCTCCCTACCAACCATTGTCATTTAAGCGAAAGTTAAAACGGTTTGCGACCTCAAAATATTTGTTCAAAGGTTTTCAAAATCAGAAACGATTAGTGCAAGCATAGTACTGATCTAATCTAATCTAATCTAAAATCTAATGATTTTTATGGCGCCGCTATCACGATACCAAAGACATCAATCGATTGTGGCTTCAAGTCAAATCCTAATCAAAATCATAATTGATTGGTGAAGCTGTAAGTTGAAGTCCGGTGGAGAAGAGCCACGCTAAGGTGGATAAGGAAGTGGAAAGAGATGAGTCTCAGCATAGAAGATGAGTCTTGCGTTTAGTCTTAAGTTCCTATAAAGTACGTCCTAGGCCTACTAGTTGCCTGGATGTCCATTAGAACAAGTACAGTTATGACATGACTTATGGCTATATCAACTTTTCACAACAGAAATCTTATTTATTTTTATGAACCCAGTTGTGGTGTGCCATTGTGGTCAATAAGGAAACAACTCTTGGAAATTGCGGATCAAATTGACCGGACTCAGAATTCGATTTAAAAGAGAATAGTTATTCGTCGTAGGCCTATATAGTTAGAATGCCGGAAGTGTTGGGATGCTTTCACTGGGGAGTGTTTAGTTTGTCTTAACACCGGCTATTGCCGAAGTAGTGCTTAATAATTATGCTGCACTCAATTCTCGTCATTACACACACTCTCTCCCTCTCCTTCTCTCTCCCTCCCTCTCTCCCTCTCTCTCATTCTCTCTCTCTCCCTCTCTCTCTCTCTCTTTCTCCCCCTCTCTTAATTACTCGCTCTCTTGCCTTGTTTTGTTACGTCATTGCTTTCTCAGTTTATCACCAGCTGCCTCTTCGATGTGTATGTGTGTTTGGTACCGACTGTCTCTCCTTCTAATCTTTACGTCACTGCTCTCTCTTTCGATCTGTCTGCTGCGTCACTGCTCTATCTCTTTGGCACTTTCGGTCTTACCATCTGTTTGTTTCGTCACTGCCCTCTTTGGTAACTCTATCTCTCCTTTTGTTTTTACGTCACTTCTCTCCCTCTTTGTTACCCGCTGTTTTTCCTTCCGTTTATGATGTCACAGCTGTCAACAGTTAGAAAATAAACAGCGGGCGCCCTCTTTGGCACCCGCAGTCTTTGCTTTCGTTTGTCACGTCACTGCTCTCTTTTTTGGTACCCGCGCTGTCTCTCTTTCTGTTTTTTTTAAATCGCTGCTCTCTGTGTATCTGTGTGTCTGTGTCTGTGTCTGTGTGCCTATCTCTGTCTCTGTCGCTGTCTCTCTGTCTCTGTCTGTCTCTGTCTCTCTCTCTGTCTCTCTCTGTCTCTCTCTGTCTCTCTCTCTGTCTCTGTCTCTGTCTCTCTGTCTCTGTCTCTGTCTCTGTCTCTGTCTCTGTCTCTGTCTCTGTCTCTGTCTCCTGTCTCTGCTCTGTCTCTGTCTCTGCCGTCTCTGTCTCTCGTCTCTGTCTCTCTGCTCTCTCTCTCGAGTCATCTCGTATCTCTCTCTCTTCTCGTCTCTTCTCTAGTCTCTTCTCTTCTCTCGCGTCTCATCTCCTCTGCTCTCTCTCTCTCCTCTCTCTCTTCTCTCTCTCTCGGTTCACTCTCCATCTCTCTCTCTCTCTCTCTCTCTCTCTCTCTCTCTCTCTCTCTCTCTCTCTCTCTCTCTCTCTCTCTCTCTCTCTCTCTCTCTCTCTCTCTCTCTCTCTCTCTCTCTCTCTCTCTCTCTCTCTCTCTCTCTCTCTCTCTCTCTCTCTCTCTCTCTCTCTCTCTCTCTCTCTGGCACCCGCTATATCTCCTACTTGTTACGAGGGAGTAACAGCCCCAGATGTATAAAAAGTGTATTTTGCTTAGTTGCTATTAGAGTAATTGTAACTAATCTATCTCGCGCCGAACACCTGCGCGCTAGCTTACCAAAATGTTCCTTCTGGAGCAAATCCTCGGTTACACCCCTTTCACCACAGTCTTTATTCTTCTCATATTATCTGAGAGGTGGCGCCTAGGTTATGTGTTGATTTTATAACTGTACTTGTGAACCATTGATGCCTGCTTAGGACTATTTTAATTCCTATATGCGGCCTCCACAATACACACACATACGTACATACATGCATAGGCCCTACATGTAGTTACAACTAATTTTCGCAACTGAAGCATTGTCAGTATGGGTCAGTAATCAGTATGTCATTGTGTCAGGACTCTTATAAAGCGCAGATTAGGAACCGCCTTTAGCAATATTAGCAAAGCACATCAGGGACGTCAGTAATTGTGATTGAAGCCTGAAATTTATAAAGCGCCACTCCAAGAAAAACTCATCAGTGACACGTGTAGCGCAATCTGCGTAGATATTATTGGAAGAATTGTCGCTGGTGAAAATCCTCCGCTCCGTCCGTTCTTACCGAAAGTGGAAAGCGTTGACATCAAACTCGTTCAGATGATCGTTGACAGTTGGGATGAAGACCCAGGAGCAAGACCGACATTCAGCGCTCTAAGGAACAGATACTTCAGTCTCTACCGAGGAAAGTCAGTCTTTATTCACTTACTTACTAATTTATAATAATATATCATTCATTAGTGGCGTCATTGGGGTTGGTGTCACCCAGCGCGGTAAGTCATGGTGTCATCCCCCATGGACCTCCACTTTTACCAGACTATACAGTATCCCTAGTAATATTTTTTAAATTGATACTGATACATGTAAGCTGTTCTTACGAAAACTGTTTTTGTTGTCATCTGTTATTGTTAATTTAAAAATTATAACTTTCTGCTGAGACTCTGCACACAATTTTTTAGACAGTCATTTTGTCATTTTTGTGTCACCCGCCTGAATGTGTTACCCGGTTCGGTCCGCACCTCCGCGCACCTCTAGTGACGCCACTGTGATACATAAAGGACCACTTATGATCATTTACTTATGATGATTACTTATGAAATTATCTAATGCACTATCCGGTCGAGATTTTGATCCAAATCCAAACCACGCATTTATAAGAATTGCTTGTGTTTGCGCGGGTGTTATTTTTCAATTTCTCTGCTCCTGGGCAGGTTCACACGTCCAACGGCGCCACTCCTCTCGACGGTGGGCTTCTTTCCTCGGTTGACTGTATCCATCTAATATCCAGCCCAGCAGTATCTCTCTGTGTTGTTGACTTTCCTCTCTTTCCCTCCATTTTTCCCGTTGTTTATAATTATGGAGACATTTTACATCGAGCCTTTTAAGTTTTAAGTACCTCGTAAAAGCACCAGCCACTGCGCAAGAGCAAATGATGCTAATTGTCTCTAAGAGCAGAAAGTACACCAGCAAGTAAAACTAAGCACCGATAACTAGAAGCAGTGCCAGATTCCGGCATGAGCTAAAAATGCTTACGGCTTAATATGGCCTCATAATCTGCACAGGCTTTAAAAAATATCAGATTTTTTGGAGGCTCTTTAAAGATTTGAGTGTAGGAAATTACATCTCGCCAGAGTAAATGCATTCATTTGAAAATAATTTGAAATTTTCACTTTAAACGCTTTGGAGTTAAATAATTAAAAGGCGTATATGTTTTCAATTTTGTGAGACCTTCTGGTGTAATTTTTTTAACAAGAGGCCTCCAAGCTTTATTAAGTTTAGGGGCCTCACCAAGTCTAAATCCGGCACTGACTAGAAGAGTCCTATGTTGCAGGCTCAAGCAAACATGTGGAGCCCATAGTTTTTTTTCGTGTAAGTCCATTTGTGTTAAATATAGAATAATCGTTTTGAAACTACAGGAGATACGTTTACAGGTTAAATTTGTTTCATTTTGAAGTCTGAATATTATGGACAACATGTTGAGGATGATGGAAAAGTACGCGGACAATCTGGAAGAACTGGTTCAAGAAAGGACTCAGCAACTTACGGAGGAAAAGAAGAAGACGGATATGTTACTTTACAGCATGTTACCAGAGTAATTAGGATTTGAATTAAATGTATTTGTTATACCGGATAAAGTGGTACGCCAGTTGTCGCTAAGTGGTACGCGAAAACATTCAAAAATTTTGTTTATTGAAGTCACTATTCTACGTCTACCATGCGCTTCTTTCTCTTTAAATTTTCTAGTAGTTTTACTGTTTATGCCCATCTGTGCTTGTTAGAACGAGCCCACATATTAACACTTTCTAATAGCGATTTTATTTGAACGTTTTGTTGATATGATTACATTCTTAAAATTACATATTGCAAGGGGACTTCGCGCTCGCCCATTATTTTTGATAGGATCTTTGCTGGTGGTACGCCAACATTCGATTTTTTATCTGATGGTACAATAAAAATAAAGTTTGAAACCTCTGATATATGCATCATTTATACCTCAATATGTAAGATATCTAACACCCGGATGGTGAACCAAGTCATGTTTCGAATGATGGACAGCGGAAGCACCGAGTAATTCTGTAACAATAATTATTTAGCGATGGCGCTTAACAATTTTGAATGAAAGACTTGCTCAGGGTTCCTACAGATAAACCGACGCAGGAGAGCATATTGTGTAGGGAAATTGAATAAATCTCAGTGGCTGATGTAATTTGCTTCCTAAATGCGTTACAGATATGTTGCCGATAAGCTGAAGTCCGGTTCAAGCATTAACCCGGAGACGTTTCCTGAAGTCTCAATCTACTTTTCCGATGTCGTTTCCTTTACGACTTTAGCTGCAGAAAGTTCACCGATGCAGGTTGTCTCTTTTCTGAACGATCTCTACACGACGTTTGACGAAGTCATATCCATGTTCAATGTCTACAAGGTAGGATTCGGGCAGCATCATGTTAAGCGATATTATTCCTCGTTGGACCTTTCGTACTGACTATATAAGACCTATCACATTCAATGAAATCATTGCCACATGCAATGTCTAAAACGTAGAACGGTGTATATTTGTATAACTGGAGAGAGAATTCAGTTCATCCTTTGTGTCATTTAGTTCCACTGAGATTTCCAAAAGTTCTATCGTTGCGGCTTGCACTTGATGTTATCACAGTCAACTTCGATAGACTGTGATCAGTGAGTAATCTAGACGTCTTTGGGGGGGGGAAAGTTCCCCCCCAGAGGCGAGCAATATTACAATGTACAGACCATCAGGGGAGGAAAAATCCCCCCCAGGATCGATGTGGATACATGGTTTTCCCCCCCCCCAGAGAGATGGATTCCTAAAAAAAGGTCATCATCAACATTTTTTGACAGAGGAAAAAAAGTTAAAAATCGGGTGGAGGACTATTTTGTGTCAATTGTTTGCTCCCCCCAGAAACCTGGTTTCCCCTCCCAGACGAGGGGGACTAGATTAAACACTGGACTGTGATAAAACCAGATCACAGTGCTTTGATAAGTTAACTGTATCTCGACTGGTCACTGGGCCAGACTTGTACCTCAAGTACCTTTGT
The DNA here is from genome assembly GCA_963556255.1 of Allolobophora icterica. Classification (NCBI taxonomy): domain Eukaryota; kingdom Metazoa; phylum Annelida; class Clitellata; order Crassiclitellata; family Lumbricidae; genus Allolobophora; species Allolobophora icterica. The sequence continues at coordinate 13,914,471 of OY744605.1, read as the reverse complement.
ACGTTTTCCTGAGTGTATCTGGACTAACTCTCTGACAAGACGCAGCGCTCGTGAATAAAGTGGTGCCCTGCGCTTAGATTTCAAGTAGCGCTTTAACATTTTCAGGATTACGATGACGATGACGATTATGTAGGCCTAATCAAAGAAATGCATTTCGAATGCAAGCATTTTCTTGGATCTCATAAAATGACTGAATAGAGTGATTAAGAAAGCATTCATATCGAAGACGACGGTTAAAAGTTTACACTCAGTTGGACAAACTAATCCACGTCCTTTTCAACCAAACACAGAACACAGCATTCTACTTAAGCATTGTTCGGCGCCATCAATGTTCTGTCTAATGGTCGTGGGAGTACTTCTGAACTTTGGAAGGAGGGTAGGCCCTAATATCAAATAGATTTACATTGTTTTGTAGATGTATGCGGCGACTGCAGTTTTTAGAAAGTGATAAATTATGTAAGAAAATTATTTATTAAATTGGTTTGTATTTCTGTAAGGTTGAGACGATAGGTGACGCGTACATGGTGGCTAGCGGAGTTCCTGTAGCCCGTCACGCTTCAGAGATCGCGAGTATGTCGCTGAGTATCCGAGAGAGGGTGCGATCATTCAAGATTCGCCATCTTCCCAAACGACTGCTGGAGATTCGCATTGGAATGAACTCTGGTCCAGTGGTTGCAGGAATTGTCGGACTGAAGATGCCAAGATATTGTCTCTTCGGAGACACTGTCAACACCGCCAGTCGCATGGAGTCGACCGGGAAAGGTCGGCTAATTATCATTATGTACTATTGTACAGTAAGTAAAGATCTCATGTCCTATAGTGGAAAGTAAAAGAGGCGTTCATGTCCTTTTCGTAGATTATAACAACGGTAGTGAACGAATCCTAAGGTTCTAGACGTGGAAGCCAGTGCATCGCAGGACTTGTCATTTACTTCCCAGCTTACGGCGGTTCCAAATTATAGTGCTGTGTGTGCAAACAACTGATCCGGGTCGTTACACGGAGTCGAACCCGCAATCGCATGATTATCGACCGAGTGTGTTACCAATAGACCACCAAAATAGGCCAATATGGCTTCCTTGCCCAACTGAGTCGACCATCCGACATTTTTACCACGTTTTAACTGTTTATGTTATCTTGTCACAAAAACCACGTTTTAAACGTTTATGTTATCTTGTCACAAAAACCACGTTTTAAATGTTTATGTTATCTTGTCACAAAACCACGTTTTAAATGTTTATGTTATCTTGTCACAAGAGCCACGTTTTAAATGTTTATGTTATCTTGTCACAAAAACCACGTTTTAAATGTTTATGTTATCTTGTCACAAAAACCACGTTTTAAACGTTTATGTTATCTTGTCACAAAAACCACGTTTTAAATGTTTATGTTATCTTGTCACAAGAACCACGTTTTAAATGTTTATGTTATCTTGTCACAAAAACCACGTTTTAAATGTTTATGTTGTCTTGTCACAAAAACCGTTTTAAATGTTTATGTTATCTTGTCACAAAAACCACGTTTTAAATGTTTATGTTATCTTGTCACAAAAACCACGTTTTAAATGTTTATGTTATCTTGTCACAAAAACCACGTTTTAAATGTTTTTGTTATCTTGTCACAAGAGCCACGTTTTAAATGTTTATGTTATCTTGTCACAAAAACCACGTTTTAAATGTTTATGTTATCTTTTCACAAAAACCACGTTTTAAACGTTTATGTTATCTTGTCACAAAAACCACGTTTTAAACGTTTATGTTATCTTGTCACAAAAACCACGTTTTAAATGTTTATGTTATCTTGTCACAAAAACCACGTTTTAAATGTTTATGTTATCTTGTCACAAAAACCACGTTTTAAATGTTTATGTTATCTTGTCACAAAAACCAGGTTTTAAATGTTTATGTTATCTTGTCACAAAAACCACGTTTATAGTGTGTTTATGTATTTATTGGCTCAAAGTTATTTTAAGTCAATGCTTGGAATAGGTAAATTGGTGAGGTCAGATCATTACTGATTTTGGTTATGTTTTACTTCCTTTGGAAAACGAATAGCTTTAAGTATTTGAGAGACTCAGTAGTTTTATGTTACACTTGATGAGTCTCGGAATCGAACTGCTGCCATTCTGTTTTTTATTACATTTTGTAACCAGCGATGTGTATCCAGCTGAGCGAATCTGCCCACAGGGCTCTCGAGGAATCAGGAGATGGTTTCATAACTACGAAACGAGGGCAAATAGAAGTCAAGGTACGATTGCCACCTCTTCATTATTACCGAAGTATCTGATGTGTGTGTGCGTGCGTGCGTGCGTGCGTGCGTGTGTGTGCAGGGGCTTCTATCCCTATTCGGGGTGGGCGCAAGTTGAGCCCTGTGAAAAACAGGGGGGAGTATTTCTTTTCAATTTTTATCACACTCCCTACAAGTTACAGTCTTACCGAGTCTTTGCTCACAGTTCTGTGCAGGGCCTAATACGTAGAGAGGGGGGGGGAGGGAGGAAGCAGACTGCTTCCAATTTGTGCCAGAGGGAAAGTTCCCCCTCCAGTGAAATGGATGTTTCTGTTCCACTGACAGTACTGACTCAGGCCAGCAAAATGCTTTGTCCTGCAACATCCAAGGACCGAACATTTTAGATTACCTCCCACAAATTACACCTATGCTTAGTTTACAGTGTCTAAGCAGTGTTATGGTGTATCACTATTACTTGTTTTTCTTTAGCTATTGACCCTATTTTTCTGTTGATGTAGGATGCCAAGAAAGCTTAAAAATTGAAAAAAGCGTTCATAATCCTGTTGATTAAGAAAAACTAGTTGGTCAATGCTACAATTATTGTCGTGTGGTGCAGTGAAAATGGGATTATCAATGTTGATAATATATTCCAGCAAAATAATTGTCGACTGGGTAACACTGCAATAGGCAGGGAAGGAGCCTGTTGCCACTGCATTACACCATTCATAATGCAGTCTTTAAATCCCCATATATTTGCTAAGCAGTGTCCCATATTGCCCAGTATTTTAACATGCGTCCCACATTTTGGAAATTTTGTCACTTATATATTGCAGTCTGTCCCATAACATTTTACATTGCACTGGGAGCCCTACAGAAATTAATTCAACAGTTCAGTTGAACTAAAATGTATAGTTTCCCAAAACCAGTTTTCTTTCTCCATATATGCGCTAAAACTCACCTACGGCAATGTAGAAATCCAAAAATATTCGGGGAGGACCCCGGACCCTCCGCTTCAAGGGGAGGGAAGGGGAAGGCAGGAATGGTACAGGAGTGGTAAAGGGAGAGGGGATAAGGGTTGAGGGACGGGGTGGGAGGGGTAGGGGAGGAAGGGAAGGCGAGGTATGGAAGGGCTTTACAGTAAGTCAGGATTGCTTCCAGCTTATAGGGGTTCTGTGAAAGAGGGGGGAAGGGAAGGAGAGGGATTGAGCCCGGTTGTTTAGGGGGGATAGAAGCCACTCTGTGTGTGTGTATGTATGTGTATGTGTGTGTGTGCGTGTGCGTGTGCGTGTGCGTGTGCGTGTGCGTGTGTGGTGTGCGTGTGCGTGTGCGTGTGCGTGTGCGTGTGCGTGTGCGTGTGCGTGTGCGTGTGCGTGTGCGTGTGCGTGTGCGTGTGCGTGTGCGTGTGCGTGTGCGTGTGCGTGTGCGTGTGCGTGTGCGTGTGCGTGTGCGTGTGCGTGTGCGTGTGCGTGTGCGTGTGCGTGTGCGTGTGCGTGCGTGTGTGTGTGTGTGTGTGTGTGTGTGTGTGTGTGTGTGTGTGTGTGTGTGTGTGTGTGTGTGTGTGTGTGTGTGTGTGTGTGTGTGTGTGTGTGTGTGTGTGGTTATTCATCACACAAGGTAGCTTAGTCTATACGGAGACACAAAATTGCAAACAAATGGAAAATTGCAAACAAATGCAAATTTGCAAATGCAACATGATCAATTCTATTTCATATGGAACTAAGAAAGTAAGCATAGTGTTTATTAATTGCTAATTGCACTTTGGTGTACAGACATCTAATAAACACAGCTAAAAAGTATATAGCATCCTAACAATAAATGTTTTGCGCATCAGGCTGTCGGCTGTACAACTGCAAATTGACACATATAACATGATAAATTCTATGTTGAACCATAGACAAATCAATTCCACAATCACGACGTAGTACAGAAAATAAATCTGCATATAATTTGTTTCGGCAATAATAAAATCTTCTATGTCAAATTGACAGGGCAAAGGAATGCAGACGACCTACTGGCTGGAAGGCTACGTCAACTCTAATTACGACCGAATTCGCGAGGAAGTGATTCCAGAAAATTCAGACGAATTTTCGACCAGTAGTTTCACAGCAAGATAATGAAGCAAGGATCAGCGATCTTTGCTAAATATTAATACTTCTATGTTTATAAATAGTGCCAACGGACAATGACTTATCATCAACTGATAGAGGTAGGGAATTTGCGTGAAGGATTTGCTCAAGAAACAGATGGAAAAGCAGAGAACTATTACGACAGAAGATGTAATGAGAACCTGGCTCAATCAAGCATTGATGAACAATCTCTCAGTATACAATCATATCGTATTTTGTATTCGTGATCTTTATTTAGGCTCATTAAAGAACATATATCAGTAAACTGTTTGATTAATACTTTTACTTAATTATTAATATTTCTAGGTTACTTTATCTAAGTTTATTAAGGCTCTTCAGTCTTAAGTATCGCCATGGAATATGATCCAAAACGTTCCACTTCAAAACATGGTGCATTTGGAGCCTAACTGGATACGAGAACCAATGACTACATTTCACATTTAATTCACATATAGTCCTACTTAGGACCGGATTTAGTAGTCTTCCGCCTATAATCCCACACTGAATGCCGCCCCTTGCCCAAACTCAACATATAAATGAAATTACAATTATCGATATGCCTCCAAAATATTATTAGGGCCTACTTATTTTAAAATGGCGGAATTTTATACTTAGGCATAGTTATGGTTAGGATTGTTTTCAAATAGAGGAATACTTAGATATGGTTAGGCCTACGATTGTTTTCAAACAAAGAAAATACGTAGATATGGTTACGATTGTTTTCAAACAAAGAGAATGTGTAGATATGGTTACGATTGTTTTCAAACAAAGAGAATACATAGACATGGTTACGACTGTTTTCAAACAAAGAGAATACGTAGATATGGTTACGATTGTTTTCAAACAAAGAGAATGTGTAGATATGGTTACGATTGTTTTCAAACAGAAGAATAGGCCTATGCAGATATGGTTATGATTGTTTTCAAACAGAAGAATAGGCCTACGTAGCTATGGTTCCGATTGTTTTCAAATATAATAGACATGGTTATGACTGTTTTCAAACAGAAGAATAGGCCTACGTAGTACGTAGCTATGGTTGCGATTGTTTTCAAATAGAATAGATATGGTTACGATTGTTTTCAAACAGAAGAATACGGTTAGGATTTTTTAAAACAGAGGAATACGTAGATATGGTTTCGATTGTTTTCAAACAAAGTATGCAGAGATATTATGGGTACGATTGTTTCAAACAAAGAGAAAACGAATATGCTTAAGTAAGTAAGTAAGTGTATTTATTAGTGAAGGCTAGCAAACGCAGAGCGCTTTACACAGACATACAATACTACGCAGAGGGAAAGAAATAGAATAATCTTATTATATAGTTCTCCAGCTCTGTCTGTACATCTGCCTGTCATCGAATAACGCTGTGACTCATGCTGCTCCAAAGACCTAGGTCCAAAGACCTAGGCCTACTGCAGTCGATCGCCTGATACATCCACTGCAGTCTATCTTTGCCTCCCTGCTTCCCGCCCTACCTCTCCCTCTCTCTCTCCTTCCCTTCATCCCTCTCTCTCGGTCATTATGGCGGGTAAGTACTCTAGTGAAGCAATAATAACTTTAGATAATAATAATAATAATGGTTTTTTTTATTAATTCAAACCGACAAACACAGTAAGATCACATTGAGACATGACAGTACAATTATCAATATCTTAACTAAACACACGTTATGGCAGCCATAAAAGGCGCCCGACCGAGGGGTTGCGGGAATCGAACCGCGTACTGCTGCCCTCCTGCTGGTCTCATGGCCATGAGTGTTACCGTTACTCTATTCCCCTTCCCAAGATCAAGAGTGAAATAATTGTAGCAGATGGCCAACTGTACAGCGTCCAAGCCAGGAAACCTCGTCAGGTGAAAGAGTCAAATCCTGGGAGAACCCCATTGTCTACACTCTCTTCTATTGACACTGTCACTGTATTCTTCCCTATCTTCGCCTACTTAACTATCTCCTTTACTTCTCTATATTTACGTATAGGTAGGTGCTCAATTAATAGTATAGCGTGGCTGTTACTTCATAAAAACACAGTCGGAACAGTTTTCAAACTGTTTTCTTTGCAATTCATTTGAAACCAATTTCTCTTATAAATGTGCAGTCAGCACTCAGCAGAAACTTAAAACAAACTCTATCAGCAAATCTTTCGCACGCTGTAGCACGTAAGCTTCCTAACACCTGAGTAAGCAGCAGCTAATTATATCTGCGCTGCCGGCCTATCGGCATCCCAGCGCCTAGCTAAGTAAACACATTCAAGCGTTATCTATACATATAGTATCCATGGAGCGTGTGCCTGTCGATAAACGCTACGTCAAAAACGGTTTATGTTCTATTGTGAAACAGAAACCGTTTGTGCACCATGGCGTCAGTACTGCGGTCTTGACGACGGCGATCAGAGCATTTTAACCAACGATACAGTAAGGCCTATATTCACTGCCGTCATAATATGACGGGTAAATATTCTAGTATATCTATAATATGTGTACTCACGACACATTACAAAGCGAATTAATCAATAATGGAGTCTCCCACAATCAACTATAGTTGTTCTCAAAAATGCGCCGACGCCGATTAGGTGAACGCGGGCGAAAATCAATACCGATCCTTCGAACTGGTGGTAGGAGGTCATGGAAGAGGTGATTGTGATTTTTTAAATGCTACCAAAGAGATCGCGATCAGATTTATTGCAGAGTTCCTCACAAGTTGGAAACGAAGGAGCGATGTAGTCTAGGCGAACCAATTTACGTAGAATTGCGCTCACATGATCGAGTTCCTGTTTGTTAAGAAAGTCCCACCATACCTGGGAACATTATAGCATTGCCAGTCGTGGTCCGTATCACCCGAGATTACGTGCAAAATCAAGATACCATGAACGTAAAGGTATTCCTTTGCATTTATGCTTAGTCTTTGGATATAGGGAGAAAATCCAAACTGATCGGTTTTCTCAATGCTTAGTATTGTATTTTTGAGGACGAGGCCCTTGAGGTGCCGCATATAATAGGTGGTGGTCAGGATGTGAGGTTCAAATTGGGCCTGGTGAAGATAATGTAGCTGGATTTTTAATGGTTCAGATGGAGGTTTCATCTCTAGGCCCAGACACCGATGTGATCATGTTCTGCATCCGCGGTGGATGATATTAGAAACCAGTACGACTAGATAGCATGGAAGTTGCAGAGAGGTTCCAAAAAGAAGAATACGTAGATATGATTACGATTGTTTTCAAACAAAGAGAATACGTAGATATGATTACGATTGTTTTCAAACAAAGAGAATATGTTGATATGGTTAGTTTTGGTTACGATTGTATTCAAACAGAAGAATACGTAAATTAGGGTTACTTCTATCTTCAAATAGAGAACACATAGCCATGGTTACGATTGTATTCAAATAGAAGAATACGTAAACAGTGTTACCTCAGAAGCTTTCTTACTGCCATAGTAGAACTTGAGGTTAGTTATGGAAACCTTTTAAAGTTATTGCTGTGACGTATAAACAATACGGATAGTAGATATGACGTCATTTTGTTTTCATAAAGTCTACCCAAACACTTTTGCAAATAATCAAAAGTAGGCGAATGCCAGAAATTTGGGCGATCGGCGATTGTTCGAAATATGCTGATACAATACAATATTCGTTTATTGAGGAAAACAAGCTGACATGCCGCAACTTGGTAGCCTACATTATCAACCAACGGAATTTATATAGCGCCCCTTCAAGGCAACTACTCAGAGAAAGATTTTGCTCTTTTAGTAAGAGTTCTCATGGAGAATTCAGGGGATATAGTTGTATTTTTTTGGTAAAATGAATTTGTGCATTCTATTACGAAGATGGTGTTGGTGACTACGATGAGGGGAAAAGTGATGATGGCACTAAAATAGGCGCAGTTGAAACCGTATGTAACGAACAATTAAATTAAATCCAATTTGTTCTACCCTCGCGTGGGCTGGAGGACAAGTAGTAAGAGACCGGTACACTCGACTACCGTAGTCTTGTCAAGTCTGTTAAAATCTCCTCCAAGAATTACCAATGCTCTTTGACCCGCTAGCATCAAGGCTTCTACTGTCGCCTCTAATCTGGACAGCAGTGTCGGCACCTCATAGATTTGATAGCATCTTTGTATCCGAACCATGCTACACCAAGGTGAAGGTCAAGACATCAGCCATTAAAACTGACCATAAAGCGTCTCAATCCTTCGAAGACTCAGTACAGCGCCGTGGTTCCCAGCGCTCTTCTAAGCAGGCTGAGCTTCTAGTTCCCCGCTCACGGACCGCCCTTAGGCAACGCCATGATTTTTCCATCGCTGGCCCTGCAATCTGGAATGGGCTCCCTGTAGCGCTTCGCTTGGTCCCAAGCACTCATTCCGCCACATGTTATTCAAATCTTAAGACTGTACTCTTCAGCCGGGGTTGGGTCGGGAGTGCTTCTGAGTAGATAACCTTGAAGAGGCGTTATATAAATTCTCCATATGAATGATGATTGAAGGAATGAATGAACATATAGTTTGGCCATCGTCAACAGCTGGACGCCGCGGAGAATGAAAGGGAGCGGAATACGACACGTAGTTGGTAGTAACAAGCGCGAGTCAGCTCATGAATGTGCTTGGAGAAGGAGAGTTCCAACCCCAGAATGACACCTAGGTCACGAACAGAAGTAGAACAGGTAAAGGAGGGGAATTCAGTGGCAAGAAGCGTCAAATCAAACTTGGCCAGCTATTATTGTCAATCGATTGGACTATTGGGAGAAATAGTTGCTTCTCTCTCTCTTTATTTTTTCTTCCTCAGACTCGCCTTGCTTGTCTACAGAAGGTTCTTCTGTCGGCCGCACGCTTGGTTGGCGGCATCTCCAGGTTTGGCCACGTTTCTGAATTTATGCGAGACGTCCTTCATTGGCTTCCTGTCCAGCATCGTATTCAGTACAGGATCTCTACAATGGCGTGGCATTGTGTCCTTGGGCGGGTGCCGGCCTACCTCTGCGAGCTCTTTACTTTAACTTCCGGTTGTGTGGGGCGCCGTGCCTTACGCTCGGCCTCTCGGGGTGATTTTGTTGTCCCCTATGCTCGTACTGCTATGGCGCAGCGTAGGGCATTCTCCGTAATGGGCAGTGATGGGCACTAAACTATTTTTTTTAGTTAAACTAAAACTATTTTCCAACTAAAAAAAAGTAGTTAAAATAAAGTTGGCAACTGATTTTGGAAATTAGTTAACTAAACTAAAAAAAAGTAGTTAAACTTTTTCCAACTATTTTCCAACTATTTACGACAAACATTTTTGCAATAAAAGACGTTAAGTGAACTGTAATAATGCAAAGCGTCAATGACAATTTCACCTTCAAACTATGCAATGTGTACTGTTCTGGCATACAGTTACATGTGCACAGTAAGTAGTGTATGAATTTGAAAACACAGGCTGTAAATGCTAAAACCATGCAGTGTTAAAATGTTTTTTTGCTGACAGTGTTCAATGTTCACTGTGGAAAAATAGTTGCATATTGCTGATTTTTTAAGTTAAACTTTTTAGTTAGCAACTAAAATTTTTTAGTTTAAACTATGGTTTTAACTAAACTATTTTTTTTTAGTTAAACTTCTTCCTTAACTAAATTTTTTTAGTTAAACTAATAGTTAGCAACTTTTTAGTTAACTATTGCCCATCACTGGTAATGGGTCCTACCATCTGGAATGACCTCCCTCTCTCGCTTTGCTCCCTCCCCAGAGACTTCTCAATTACTTTCTATGGCCTTCAAAAGACCTTTCTTTCTGACCGGGTTCGGGTCCGGAGCGCCACTGAGTAGATTTCTTGAAGGGGCGCTATATAAGTTTATTGATCGATAGATATATTGGTCGAGGCGGTATTTACGGAAAAGCGCACCCACATATACTGTCCTTTCGACTAGCTTGGCGCTGACCCAGAGTAACTCTTAAGTCGTTTGTATCACCGTCGATCTCGACCACGTCAGCAGTTAGGTCGTCCCTCACCAGCGTATGGTCCTCCTTCGCTACCATATCCCTTAATATGACAGACTGCTGTACTATGACGGGCCTTAAGATGTTTCTCTGACACAACTGCAAAGCATAGGTCATATTTCCCATCATTTCTGCTCGCATTACCCCCACAGCGTAGGGGTTCGCTACTGAGCACGCATTGATTACGTATACTCCCGGAGGCTTCTCAGAGGTCGAAAGAGGAGACGGGTCGTTTCGACCTGTGTCCTGACCGTATACTCCCGGAGGCTTCTCAGAGGTCGAAAGAGGAGACGGGTCGTTTCGACCTGTGTCCTGACCGTGACGGGTGACGACGGCTCAACCTACCGGCACCGTCTCTGTCGAAACCGACTACTCGTTTCAGTCGACCAGCTCTAGCACCCCTCGTACGAAGTATACAATTGCATCACAATTGCATCTTATATATCACAGCATGTGGGACAAGTAGGACCAAGCCAAAGGCCTGACCCACTCGGCGCATAGCCCGCATGCAGTCCTGGTCGTACCTGTAGGCCATTGTTGTCCGTATGAATGGTTACAGGTCACGGGTGACTAGGAAGTTAGGAACATGTTTAAACTGACGAAAACTCGCTGTCTTTTCTTCGTAAGTACACGGTTTTAAGTACTCAGTTCGACAGAAAAGCGACAGTACTTAGCTTCGCGACTCAACAGCTGTTATAATCCTCCAAAGCTAGACTCAATACCAGCCTTAGAAACGATAAAACTTGTTATCGCACACATGGGCAACAAGCGTGGCAGCCTATTAGGCGCCGTACAGGTCTACACCCTATAAGCCAGAGGTTCCCAACCAGGGGTGCCCGCACCCCCAGGAGGTGCGAGATGGCATTTCAGGGGGTGCGAGAAAGAGTAGGTAAACTTTTTTATCGGCTGATAGAAAATCCGTCATGTTAATACAAATGTCACGAAATTAACTTGTTACAAAAATTGGTTGCATTGAAGTCGAGGTCACATTTATTTTATTATAACAGAACTTGATATTAATAAATGTAATAATTGTGTGTGCATGCAGTATTTGTATCGTAGTGCAACCGGTGTCTTGCAGTGTGCCGGCATTTGTAGGTCATTATTTTTGCTTTGAGTGCGATATCATATATTGACATTAGGCCTATATTTTGAAAGAAGCAATGAGCAGGAAAAAGTTTTCAAAACGGGCTTTATGAACAGGTAAATTAGCTCATATTTTTCTCTTGCTGGTTCGCAGATTAACCCTTCATTCTTCATCGTGTCAAAAATAAGGAAATGGAATGATGAGTATGCATGTGCGCTTTGGTTTCACTTGCACAACAGGAAATGATGACGTGTAAAACCCAAGTGCATTCTTTGTAGCGTTATGAATTTATTTGTGCATTTTATGCACCGAGTGAAAAGCTCATTTTTAGTTCAGTTTGTTCACCCACAGTACTGTATGAGTGTATGTGGTTCAGTCTGGGGTTCAAAAAATAGAAATGTGACTTAGTCGTCTTCAAATGTGATATGACTTTTGTAGGGGGTGCGAGCGCTAATCAAATATTTCCAAGGGGTGCGAGGCATAGAAAAGGTTGGGAACCCCTGCTATAAGCAGACAGACAGACAGACAGACAGACAGACAGACAGACAGACAGACAGACAGACAGACAGACAGACAGACAGACAGACAGACAGACAGATAGAGAGACAGATAGACAGATAGACAGATAGACAGATAGAGAGACAGACAGACAGATAGAGAGACAGATAGACAGGTAGACAGACAGATAGAGAGACAGATAGACAGATAGACAGACAGACAGACAGATAGGCAGACAGACATGCAGATAGACAGATAGACAGATAGACAGAAGGATTCATAGAGAGACAGACAGGCAGATAGATAGACAGCTGGATAGAAAATACGACACATACAATACATATATAGATAGCTAGATAGATCGATAGATAGACAGACAGGTAGGCCTATTAGCGATTAGCCATAAGCTTCCTGCTTTCAGTTCAATCGTAGTAGTATTAGTAGTGGTGATAGTAGGAGTAGTACTGGTAGTAGTAGTAGAAGTGGTAGTAGTAGTAGTAGCAGCAGCCGTAGTATTATTATTATTATTATTATTATTATTATTATTATTATTATTATTATTATTATCATCATTATTATTATAATTATTATTATTATTATTATTATTATTATTATTATTATTATTATTATTATTATTATTATTATTATTATTATTAGTAGTAGTAGTAGTAGTAGTAGTAGTAGTAGTAGTAGTAGTATTATTATTATTATTATTAGTATTAGTAGTAGTAGTAGTAGTTGTAGTAGTAGTAGTAGTAGTAGTAGTAGTAGTAGTAGTAGTAGTAGTAGTAGTAGTAGTAGTAGTAGTAGTAGTAGTAGTAGTAGTAGTAGTAGTAGTAGTAGTAGTAGTAGTAGTAGTAATAGTAGTAAGCTTAATGTTAGCATCTATATTTAGGCCCTACAGATATTCTCTGTGAAGTAGAGAAGAAGATAACACGAGACATTTGTATTTGTACGCTTCTATGAAAACACCTCATAAGCATGGTCGAAAAGATTGGAGTATCCCTTGCCTGAAACACAAACGCAACTGTAGCAACTGAACAAATTCACAGGACACAAGACTGGCTCTTCTGGCTAACGAAAATCAACCATCACTGCGATTTCTGAATGATTTAGTCTACACACAAATCTAGTTTCAGACAGGGAGCTAGACGCATGTTAGCAATCGATGGTTATATCGCCCATCTATATTTCATATCGCTGGATACGGTACCGACAGGTTAGAGCGCTCGGCTTTAAACGCAGAGAGCCGAGTTCGAGTCTCACTCGAGTTGGTAATTGTGTAACAATGTGTATGGAGCTTCAGCAAGTTCTTCATATACAATTGTTAAGCGCCCTCGACGCTCCCTCGAGTTGGTAATTGTACGCGAACCTAGAGCAAGTCCTTCATGTCCAGTTGCTCAACATCTTCGATGTTTTGTCGTATGGTTGTGTGCGCACTTTGGAACATTGGAAGGAGAACAGTATTAGACGCAGTTGTTTTTCGTTTTTTGTATCTGATGACTAAATGGGCTGATAGCGACTACAGTTTAATTTGTAAAATCTAAATGCATTTCAGCTTTAGTATCTGATGACTAAATGGGTTGATAGCGACTGCAATTTAATTAGTAAAATCCAAATGCATTCCAACTTTAGTTCGGATGTATTACATGAAATGGTATGAAACGCTGTAATGTAACAAAAAGCTTATTCCTCTATATCTAATCTCTTTGTCACTGCATGCCGCACGGGGTGTTTACGCACTTAATGCCCTAGATTTCTAAAAGCATCTATGTTGACGGCTCTATCTGTCGGAAAAAACAGCGGACGTATTAGCTTTTACTGAGGCAGATCCTCACTGTGGCGCGATCTTCAGGAAATGGATGCTGTTGCTTACGTTTCCTGGTCTTCCTGCAACACATGAGTTCAGTCAGTTGCCAATAAATTATTCCCTAATGTCTAGTTATGCAGTGCATATCGGAATAAACTGATAATGCAAGGAACAACGTATACGCTAGGCTGGTAGTCGTATAAGCGCACATGTAATCTAAGTTATAATTATATTCATTTGTCCGTAATGATCAAAAGCTGAGGCGCACGATTATAACCAGCCAATCAATGCTAGATGTGGATCTCTACAGAAAAAATTCCTTAGAGCGGCGGAATACTTATAGCTGACCGTTGGCTTTGCATTGGCATTCTGATTGTGACAGGCGGACTGCTGTTCAGTAACCAATAGTTGATGATGATGAAAGCCGTGTTGACGCAGATATGGATGACGTTGACGATGACGGTTCTTTACGTCATAAGCGATGACTCCAGTGCTCAATGTCCTCGACCCAGTGTACTTCGTCTTGGTCTGCTTCAGCCGTTTGAAGGGGAATTGGGATTCGAGAGAACGGCTGCTGCATCAACTATGGCCATCGATGATGCTCAAAGAGACGGAATTCTCAATGGAACCGAAGTCAGGTAGGACGAAATATATAGGCCTAAGTGATTTTCTTCAATAAATGCAATAGCCACCCTTAAGATATCATAAATGGCCTGTAAAATCAAACGCTTGATTTACAGCGAATTGGAAGCAAGCGAGTTGCATATAACAGAAATTTTGTCCTGATAAATACACATTGGTTGCGTTTAAAGCGAAAACGAATCGCATTAAAATCATTATAAACAATCTGGTTTAGTACGAAAGGGACTCAGTTGAGTAACACCACAGATAATAGGTGCACGTATTACGAAGAGTTACGCTCTTATCACCAGGGACGTCATTTCAGCTTCTCCCAGGGTGGGGAGGGGGCAAAAAGAGGTGAACATTTTTTTATGCTCATGAGCGAAATTTTTTCACCATGTGAAGAACAACAGTAGCAGCAACGTAACTAGGATTTTTCGTTTGGGGGGGGGCTTAAGCCTTGAGCATAGCAACATTTATACAGTGTTCATACGAATTTTAGCCGTAAGCAAACAACGGCCTGACTTGTTTGGGGGGGGGCTTCAACTTCGTTTGGGGGGGCTTAAGCCCCCCAAGCCCAACGCTAGATACGTCCCTGAACAGTAGACTGTGTCATTCCATTACCTAAAGTTGGAGTTCTTGTCCCCTCGACCCCTCTGGATCGCGGCCTATATTTGTATTTAGTCTACATGTGCAAAACTGTAAGCCAGTGCTGCAAATGAGTCTTTTTTTTAGCCCTTTCATCTTCCTCCTTTTCTTTTTTACAATTTTTTTCTTTTTTTTCCAAAAATAAAAGAGGGGTAAATTCCCAAAATAAACCCCCAAAATGACGTCCCTGCTTATCACCCATACACGAGAGGAATTATGTGTTCTCCGAAGTCAATGAAAGCCACTTGCTTGATCACAGTTTCCTATCAATACTGAGGCATCTTTGGCGAGTTTCTTTGGATGAATCGTTACGTAAATGTGAAATTACCATTACTTGTAATTTCTTGACGATTCGCTTGTGTCTGCGCGATAGGATGATCTACAGAGACGATGGATGCGATGGAAAGACTGCGCTGGGGGTCATCTCAGAGCTCCTCGATGATGTCGATGCCTTCTTTGGCATACCCTGTTCCGCTGGTCAGTAGTTACATTTCTTATGCATGTAGTAATATCATGTAACGCTTATTCACAGCGTGCCTTATATATACAGGGTGCGGCCGACAAAAATAATCCATTACGAAAATTGCGATTTCTCGAAAACCGCTGAATATTTTGTTACAAAACTTCGCCAGTCTATTTGACACATACCTATCTACAGCTTGGCTAAATGTAATGAAATTCGAATCATGAAAACCAAAATGGTGCAACCCTGAAGTGAAACAATGTTATTTTCGTTTCAACAGACAGTTACTGACAGCAATAAGTAACAAAGTAACGACGTAAACAGTAATGTAACAAGGTTCAAGGTTATTTATTGTTATTGACAAGTTTAGGCCAAGTGTTAAGTTTTGTGCAAGGAATGTTCGAAGTGACCACCGTTTGCTTTTACGCAAGCTTGCAGACGTTTTCGAAAGCCCAGAACAGACTTCTGAATGGTCTCGAGTGGCAAGTCATTCCAGATGATTTGCAGCGTATTTTTCAGTTCAGGAATGTTCTTCGGCTTTGTGGTAAGTTTGTTGTAGGTATCAAGCATTGCACCCCAGACAGCATAGTCGAGTGGGTTCATATCTGAGGAATTTGGCGGCCATAAATCCTTGTCGATGAAGTCCGGACAGTGACTTGTTAACCAATCTTGGGCCAGCTTTGCGCCGTGAGCGTCATTTTATCATAATCGGATATCTTGCCCATGTTGAATAAAACTGTTGCTTACAATTGCAATTTTACTCAAAATGTAAACAAAACACCGTCTGCAAAGCGAAAATGACGTAATTATGGCGCACCGCAGGCTACTTTATGTAAAAATATGATTTCCTGTTTCGTGAATGCCGTGTTCAGTTGAAAAAATGCAGTTCTTTCTTCTGCCTAATGTCATGATCACAAATATAAAGATACTGACATAAAATTTTCAAATAATATACAAAAATATGTTACGAATAAGAATGAAAATATTTGTAACAACATATTCAGCGGTTTTCGAGAAATCGCAATTTTGTAATGGATAATTTTTTTCGGCCGCACCCTGTATAATATGCATACATATATAGGCCTACATATATCTAAGTTCTAAGAGTACAATAATATCATATATGCACTTGCTATGCGAATAATAATAGCCTACCACATGTATCTGCCAATACTTAGCATGTAAAACGTTAAGCAGGCCTACCACACCAGTTATATAAATATAGTCTGATGAATTTTGCTCTGACAAGTTTTCGCCCATTCCAGGGAAGCAAAATATACCAATGAAATAGTTATTAATCCTTTTCAATAGTAATTATTGCAGACTAATTTGTGTGTATGTATCAGCGCATTTTAATATATCGCATTTTTAGGTACCTCACAAAAGCCCTGATTTGTGATCAATCCTGATTAAACCACATTTAATCCTAACTCTTATTGCATTTTCTGCACACGATGAAACAACTGCTGGTAATAATTATATCTATTTGTGCAATTATTTACACTGTGTAGATACACTGTGTGTGTTTGTATATTCGCACGCATGTTGCAAAGGCAGACAGTGTCATATCCTAGCAATGTCATTGTCTTGCACTCTATTGTATTTAGTGTATTGTCATACAGTATGTCTCATTGTATTTCATCAGTATTAAAAGCGACAGGTTATTGTGTAATCACACTACTTGATTTTCTGTTAACGAATCTAGCCGCCATCGATGGTGGAAAGCTGATCTGCTACTGGAATATTTCCTGGTTCTCCTACTATGCTCCGGACGAAACCCTTGGAAATCCATCGATCTACGGAACTCTAATGAGAGTCATGAGCAACAATGAACGACTGACAACTTCCCTCCTCAAACTCTTCAATCACCACAAGGTCACTTACTATTATCATCATCATCAACATCATGTGTAAAATATCACATTCAGTGAGGGTCATTATGAATCAGTGAGGGACATATCCCAACCGGACTCAACTTTTAGACTATAAGTTACAAAAATTTAATATTTAATCAGTTCCACTGAACTCTAACGTATTCGAATTGTATGCATGAACGTATTATACGGCAATGATTGTTTTTGCTTTGCAAATTACAGTGGACCATAGCAGGACTTATTTACATGGCAACAAATGAATGTCAGTATGTGGCAAGCACTACACAGACAGTCTTTGATCACTGTGGCGTCCAAGTTGGCGCAGTGTTCAGCACTGATGGCTCCATGGTTGACGACAACACAATGGCCGAGTGGCTAGAAGCCATAAAGACTAAAGCCAGAAGTAAGTTAAACGGCTCTAATATTGTGCTGCGTGTCATTGTTTGAAGTTGTCATTGTTTGGAGTTTAGCTCTGGTCGGCCCATCCTCCTGGAATAAATTGCCTAACAATTTGCGGAATGTACTCCTCAGGTTCTCTTGCTTTTTCCGCAAGCCCTTGAAGACCAGATCGTGGTTTAACTGAATTAGGTCGGGACAAACTGAAGCCAGAAATAATTTTAGGACAAGAGCACACATCCCAATCCAAACTTCAAGAATTCCTACCCAGATCCGTCCTGTACCAGACGGTCTCCGCGTAAGAAGCTTCGCTGCCTTCTTTTCTCTCTGGTCTTCTGCAACCACATTTTGACCTCCACTAGGTAGCACTGGACACGACTATAACCCCACTTTACCTACCTTACCTCTTGACTTCAACGATACGACGCTGGTGGGTAATCGCACAGGTGACCGTGTACCGATCTGCTATGGCGCAACTCAGTCCTCCATTCTCAAACGTCTCTGCATTGTTTCGCTAGCTGATGTAATATTTTCGCTCGTAGTGACATTTAACATCATCAAGGCTAGCGCAAAGAACGCCTCTGATTTGGTTTGCCCTTCGAAGCGCGCTATATAAATGTTCAATTACATTACATTACATAAACGTCGGTAAATGGGTAAGCATACCAACGTAATTGTGTTTGATGATCCTTGAACCCCGGACCAGGCTTCTGAAGATATCAATTCAGGCTTTTCCGTATCTAACAATTATATCATCCACGTGCAGAGTGCGTTTGCCCGTAAAACTGACCAAAGGTCGTGCGAAGGACGTTTGATACGCGTTGTTCAGCGTCAATCAAACTTGATATATGTTGTTATACGTAGCCCTAGCTTGAAGAATACTTTTTCTAAGGTAGAGATCAGCACTATGTAAATTAGGTTAGCGGTAAATGTCCCAAATACGCCGGGCTGCATGCAGGGTGGGAATTGTCGAAGGTTAGGGGGTTCAACCCCCAGTCTTTCTTAGGACCCCCAGTTAAGTCTTCATTGCACACCCCAGTGGGTCGTTTCCAACCCCTCAGTTGTGCTAGTGTGATTTAGCATTATTTGACTCTGAATATCTGACAAAGAGAAAACATTTCCATGGTGTGTGTCATGTCTGCATTTTTGAATTTTCTCAACAAAGGAATTGATTTTGATTCGAGTCTGACTTGCAAAACTGCTATCGTTGAAATCAGCTGCTTTCAAATTCGTTGACATCAGTTTGTAAAATACGGATAAAATGTTCAACCCCCCAAGCAACCTTCCAGTCTTTTTTCTACAATGCCCACACTACATGTTCCGGGTGGCGGCAGGCCGAAGTCTTTA
This sequence comes from Allolobophora icterica, assembly GCA_963556255.1. Taxonomy (NCBI): domain Eukaryota; kingdom Metazoa; phylum Annelida; class Clitellata; order Crassiclitellata; family Lumbricidae; genus Allolobophora; species Allolobophora icterica. The sequence continues at coordinate 13,895,427 of OY744605.1, read as the reverse complement.
CGAAGAATGAGGGCAACGCTAATCGTCTACGTTAATATGATGGAGAGTAATTGTTAGCAGAAACTACAGTGATTGTCACTTCAGTTGTAGTTTTGTGTGGATCTTCTGAGTTCGAGCGGCAGTTTGTCCTGAAGGCGCATAGAATGGGAATGACAAACGGAGACTATGTGTACATCACACTTAACCAAATGCCTCCGGATAACTTCAAGACTCCGTGGATTAACAATGACTCAGAGGATGCAGAAGCCAGGATTGCCTTCTCATCCGTGCTTCAGGTAAGCCAACCCCAGTGATCCATTCAGCAAGGGGCAGGCAGTCTTAAACGGTAAGGCGGAATAGTGTCCAAGCGACTAGAGCCATGGCTATTCAGTTCTTCAACTTGGGTTCGAATCCCTGAAAGTCGTCATGTCGAATCGTCATAGATTGCATTTTCGAGCTCTGCGTAATCTCGAAGCCCCTTCGCTCTAAGTGTGTCTTTGAAACATGTCTTCCATGGTACCATCCCTTCAGACTGAACTTCTTCCACAAATCTATCCCACATCAAATTCACTGCGAGACTACGTTGCGAGTAGGTAACGCCCACATTTGAATTCATATAGCTCTTCCATAGACCCCGATGTAAGTATCTAAGCATTTATGCATGCATCTATAACATCGTATATATGCATATATGTATACAAGTGAGTATGCATGTATGCATATATGTATGTACGTACGTATGTATGTATGTATGTGTGCAGGTATCGGGACACCTGATATGGCTCTTCTAAGTACCCCACAAAAGCGGTGATGCGAAGTTGCGAACCGCCTGTAGCACGGCCATCTTTTCTATCAGCATTTTTTACTCGGACGTGACATGCAGTTATGTCACGTCCGTGTAAAAAAGGCGTTTTAGCGTCGATCATAGATTATACTTTCTTTTGACTAAGCAAAAATGTTTGCAACAGATAAACTGATTTAGCAAATTTATTTGCACCTGTTAAAAGTCATCTCGGTGTGCAACTCGACGACAATAATAATTATCGTTCTCATGGTTCAGGTCCACGACTATAATTATTGATTAGCCTTAATGAAAAAATTACGCTGCTAGATTACTTGGCCCATTGATTTGATTAAAATCAAATTGCCTCACGACAGATGAAATAGATTATAATGATATAATTTAACCAAGCTCTTATATAAAAATGACTAAGAAAGAGTATTTTAAAATTTAAACCTGCCAGATAACAGCAATGCTTCTCAGGAAGTAGGTACACATTGGAACAATGTTGGACAGCTATTGTCCGACATTCCAAGTGTGTGTGCTGGTCGTGAAAATTATTTGTAATGAAACATTTTCTCATATCAGAGATGGGTAATTAATCGATTAGATTCTAATCGATTAGCTAGTTAGCTAATCGTGCCTCATTTAATAATGCAAACAGGTTTGCTAATTGCTTATTCTATCGAAAATTTAAGTAGAGCTCTGGCAGCTTAGATATTGTAAGTTTTTGTACGGCTTCATCAAGACTTACAAGCTTTGCAATACACGACCATTCCTAGCGTAGATTTCTTCGCTCCGCTGCACAGCGTTACCTCGTTGTTCCTCCAGCTCGCTGTTGCCGGCCTAACTCTCTAGATTAGACTGTTTATCACCCTACGACATAAACTCCTGGGCCTATTTTTACCTCTATACCAAGAGCGCTTGAAGACCATTTCCATCGATTCTAGTTTTATCTCGGGAGGTCGGAAGCGCCTCTGAAACATAATAGGCCCAAAAATAATCATCTACAATAACAATAGCAATTTAGATGCTCTTAATTTCAAATACAATCGTCTTAATTATTGGCATTATCTTCACAAAGTTATCTGCACGTATGGAAGAGAATGAAGAACTTGAGGAAGTGATACTGGATCTGATTCCGCAGAAGATGGCCGAACCGCCTTGGAATTATTCCGGAACTTTAGAAAAAGGGCTAAAGGCAAGTTATTCATTGTACCAAACATATCCTAAACCACCAATGCATCCAAATATAATATGTGTGTTTTTCATTCCGTTTTCTTCTGTTTATTTTCTGTTGCACTTAATAAAATGATTTTTACAATGAAATGACATTCAAAGTTTTGTAATAATTGCGCTTTGCTACTTAAATATTAAAAATAACACTGTAATTATAAGTTAACAAAACCTGCTGAATTGTGACAGTGAAGCATGTTATAAGACAATAAGCTACCCTGTTAGTGGGACTTGTTTTCCTTCTGGTCCCACCGTTGAACAACTACCAATAACTTTCTCTGAGTGACTGTAATATCGATTTTTATTGCTGTTCAATAAACTGATTGATTGATTCTTATTTCTCTCTTATTTGAGTCACAATGCCCATATATTAGTAATCTTATATTTTTAATAGCCTGTTCGTGTTTACAATAGCAAAGGAACGTCTCAGTAGGTCTTATAATATCGATTATGATGGCCTTATTATCGGTTATGAGGGTCATCTTGTCGAGGGCCTCATTATCGGTTAAGAGAGCCTAATTAACGATTGTAGGGTTCCAAATACGCTCTCTTGCTGTACGATGCCGTTTACCTTTACCTCTTACTGACAGAAAGACTGTTAACAGCAGGACTCTGCAACTACAGTGACGGCAATATTTATCAGGATTTCGGAAAATACTGGAGTTTTAAAGGTAATTCACCCTTATTTTTTTTTTGTGTGCATACAAGTATGCACTTACGCATACATAATTATGTGGGAACAATATAACTGAGATTAATAATATAAACAAAGAGAAATGTCACGAGGTGAACTTTTTTACTCTCCTCTCATTGGCCGCTTCCAACAAATGAATATTCATGACGTCACTGTTTACAAATGAGGAGATTCCAACGGACATTCGTTTCACACTTAGCTCCTACGTAAATTTAAATATACCGTAAACGGCTGCTCTTTTAAACTAACAGCTTAAAACGGGCTTAAACTAATTTACTTACGTGGCGAACAGGCTGAAATGAACGAACTTAACGGGTTTAAACGGGCCAATTTACTTAGTACGCGCATACCGAAAACTTGCTTTCAATTTAATCGCCCGCTTACCCGTTCTTTTCAACGGGTTTAAACAACTAGTATCACCATATTTACGTGTAAAGATTAACATTTTTGAAGATATAGGCCTATACACAATGTGTCGGCCCCTATGTCTATACGAATGAATATATTATAATTATGTATATAATTAATTAACTTTCAAGCATTGAACATTTAAAAAATGTATATCATATATGCGAATACCAAGTGTATTTATTTATTTATTTATTCCGGATATTTCTATAGCGCCTCTCGAAGTCAACTACTACTCAGAGGCGCTCCCGACTACAGCATTTGATACTGTGCCGGAATTTTCACGCCGAAGCGCCACGAGCAATTGCGAGTGAAGGACTTGCCCAAGGTCCGTACGCAGCGGCTAGAGTGGGATTCGAACCTGCAACCCTCCGGTCACAAGGCGCCGAACTTACCACTGAGCCACCACGTCCCACATATGCCTATGTATGAATGAACATTTTGGAAGATATTTGCACATAGGCCTACATATATCTGAACTTAGGCCCAAGTGTGTCTTCACGTCAATGAATTAACCTTTTCTAGAATGTATGTATGTGGATATTTATGTATGAATATTTGTGCAATTAAATATATATATATATATATATATATATATATATATTCAAGATGTTACACGCCTCGCCCGCTTAATTCCGCTAATGCATCACGGAAGCTGTGTGCAGCTTCTTCCCTCTTTCTGCTCATGACCGCATTGCTCCTAACAACATCTCAGTGGCGTCAACAGGCGGGTGGGAGGGGGGTGCGGGCCGCACCGGGTGACACCTTCAGGAAGTGACACCAAAATGACAACATGACTGTCTAAAAGATGTTGTGCATAGTTTCAGCAGAAATTTATTTCTTTTGAATTAACAATAACAGATGACAACGAACACATTTTTCACAAGCCCAGCTTAGATGTACTGCATCAGCATAAATTTACCTATAGCTGAAACTCTATATGCTAATTTACTATTTTGAACCTTCTAATGAAGGTTACACCATGACTTACCACACTGGGTGACACCAATCCTAGTGATGCCACTGCAACCTCTATGGACAGAACGCCCGAAGAAGTTATTTGCAAGAGATGAATAATTGCAATCGTTTGGGGATGTCAAAAGCAAGAAAACGCAACACGACATTGCCATTGTCAACGCTGCGCGTGAAACCCATCGCATAAAACTTCCTGCGAATTCAATAGCAAACACACGGCGTGACGGCGAAGGTCGAGGCATACGTGTCCATGAGGTCCATGAAAGGATTCAGGGCTTCTAATTATTACAGCGTATAAAAATAATTATTGTCAATGTCGGAGGACAAGCAGGCGAGGCCATTAGCGGAAGTCTTGCATTGACTTGTTATTCGAGTTTCGTGTTAGACTTCTCACATGACATAGGCTAATCACTTCTTTTAAAATTTCCGTGGCTGATATTATCAGCGAATTTAAACAATATTTAGCACGCCATCTTTTGTGTATAAGGACATCTTCGGGGTAGTTGTTTTAAAGATGTTAGAGTGCGATATGCAAATTTCAAGCAGAAAAGCTAACTAATACATACATACATACATACATACATACATACATACATACATACATACATACATACATACATACATACATACATACATACATACATACATACATACTTACATACATACATACATACATACATACATACATACATACATACATACATACATACATACATACATACATACATACATACATACATACATACATACATACATACATACATGCATACATACATACATTATGTAGCAGGCTACTTGATGAGGAGGTTGAATGATGTAGTGGGAGAGTATGTAGCGTAAGGTAGTTGGTGCTCGTGTCTGTACGTTGTCGGCGCGTCCCCATGACAACCGTGCGGAGCATCTCTCGTACTCGGTTACCAACTCGGCCCCAGGCTAACGACGCTCAGCAACAGTTCATACGTTTATTCACGGTTTACAATAACGACGACAACCTTCTAATATAACTCGTGACAACTCTTTCTCTCTTCTCCTCTTCTCTACATGTTAAGCTCGGTCTCTATTTATACTGTCGAGTCGGTCGGTCTGGTTACTCGCTTACTCGCATAGCTGTGTCTGTTCATCCTTCTCTCTGTCTCTGTCCGTATTCGTCTTTGTCCTTCTGTATATTCCTGTACACGTGGCATCTGGTCAGTTGGTCAGTGGGCTCGCACTTCAGACTAATCGGCGCCTTCGTGGTCTGGAATCTGTGCGTCGGTTTGTCAGTCTGTGTGGTACCAATTAGCCGTGTCATTGAGTGCATGTCTTCCAAAGATAATTTGGTGCCATAGAAGTTAACCACTACACATACATACATACATACATACATACATACATACATACATACATACATACATACATACATACATACATACATACATACATATATACATACATACATACATACATACATACATACATACATACATACATACATACATACATACATACATACATACATGCATGCATACAGGCGTACATGCATACATGCATGCATGCATACATACAGTATGCATATGATTGGAATATTGGAGTATATTCTGTTTCCTTGCTGCATGATTATAATATGCTCTATTTTCTTGTTGGATAATTAGAATATATTCTAGTTCCTTGTCGAATGAAGGGACCGGAACTGCGTAGGGAGCGCTCTCTGAGTAGAAACGAGCATTTGAAAATTTCTAGCCAAATAGATGCCACAAAATTAGTGGTTTTAATTTTTTTAGGAGCAACAGGCACCGTTGTTCTTGACTACAATACTGATCGCATAATGGACTACAACGTGTGGTATCTACCGGACAACAACGATACCTACGCGTTGCATATGGTCATACCAATGACAGAAGCAGCCTACAACGCCACAGAATGCACGCCCTGGCTGGTGAATGTTGGACAGATTAATCAATCAATCAATTTTTATTGATCCACAAAGCAAACGTGACAATATACAAGAAAATATAATTTAAATAGCCACTATGATGATGAAAAGGTTTGAAACATTAAGATATTAATGGGTTTAGAAGGCTATATCATGCTGTGAGTGGTCAATAGGAAGCCCTAAAAGGACCAGGGTCCCGCTAGGAAGGGCCCCCCATTTACTTAACAAAACTCGACGACGGCAATGTACACATGAGCCTTTGAGTAGACCTATTTAGAGACAACGAATTTCAAAAGGTGGGCAACTAGTTAACGGAGTAGCAAGTGGCAAAAAAAGAAAACAAAAACAAAAACAAAGTAAAATAAATCAGATGGGAGGGGGTCATAGCAGGCTGTCACTGGGCGGTCTGTCTAATCAGTAGGTGTGAACGAAGGCTATTTTTAAAAACATAGTAACTAGGAATGTGTCGTAATTCAGAGGGGAGACTATTCCATAGTTTTGGTCCTAGATTGGTTATTGAGAATTTCCGTTATGTTAGTACGTGCTAACACACACTTCATTTTATGCATGACTTGTGTTTTTAATGCTATATGTAAAATGCACTGCGTCTTTGCTAATGTAATCTGATCAAATGATTTATGTAACATAGTTATCATAATCCATAGGAATCAATCGATGGTAATAAAATTACATAATATGGGTACGATATATATTATAATATTATATAAAACCTGAAATTGCGTACATATTTCTGTGTGACCTCGTGCCTCATAAATTCTCATAATGATGATGATGATTACTCATGATGTTAATGATGATGACCTGTTCAAGATGATGTTGGTGATGATGATGATGATGATGATGATGATGATGATGATGATGATGATGATGATGATGATGATGATGATAACGGCGATGATGATCATGATGATGATGACATTAGCCTTTATTACCGAATCACTTTGGAATTGGTTTAAGCGCTTGAAGCTCTAGATTTTGTTTTGACTAAGCAGCATTGCCTTGGCTGATTTCTCGGACACAACTCAGATTTTTAAGAGAGTTTATATTGCAATCACTCAATTTGAGTTCGGTACATCTGATAATCATTTGCAACGTCGACAGGAAAGTGACAGGATAATTCATTTATCAGTTAATTGTTTGCCATAATATTTTCTGATATCTAAAAGCGATGCCAAAGAGCTTCGACACATTCTAAAACGCATAACCATTAACTATATTTAATTATTAATGTAGTTTTTATCTTTGTATATGTAATTTGTGAAATAAAATAATGCAGTTCACAAAATTAATAAATGACTGATGAATGAATTTATAATCAAAGCTGATCGCTCAATTATGTTTTTTACACAGCGTGCAATAAAATTTGCTGCAATTATTGTTTTCAATTAATAATTAATTATTGTATTTATTCTCAGTCTCCGATAATTTATACCCCACTTGCTCTACCGAGAGATAGTCCAAAATGTGGATTTGCGAACGAGCTGTGCATACGGAATATTATTTCAAGTAAGTTACTTACATGATCGAATCTGCAATGTAACAATGTAACGAATGTAACAATGTAACAGAAATGCGCTTAGGACTCTAATTTACTCTCCTTTATTGAGTCTTAATATTACTAATGGGTCTTAATATTACTACTGAATCTTAGTATTACTGGCGAGTCTTAATATTGCCAGCAAGTCTTGAATATTATTTCAGGAATATTATTAACTTTTTGTAGCTCCAGAATATCTCTGGTCTGTCATCAGCGTTGTATTTCTGGTGTTGTTTACCGCTCTGTGCATCGGATGCTATTTCTACAGGTTAAAATCTATGCTATATTTTATAAACGTATTATCTAGATGATCAGGACTTTATACCTTTGACAAAAGCAGAAAACATACTACAGAATACTATGCAATACTACACAGTAGTTTATATATCTATTGAATGCTATACATTTGCAGTAAATGCAATACAATGCAATAAAATCAGTGCTTTTTTCAGTCGGAACGCGCCGTTCGTTCCGGCACCTTTTTTCAAGGACTAAAAAATAATTTATATATTTTAATAATAAAAACAATAATTTATTTATTTTAATTTTATTTAAGTGTTTTGAACTGTTTTCACTGTTTATTGAAACCCCTCCCAACCCCTAATCCCGTTTTTCTCGAGATTTGAGCCCGCCCATAATTATTGCGTTCCGGAACCTTTTTTTTCCAGAAAAATGCACTGAATAAAATACAATTTTATGCAATATAAAGTATAATACAATGAATACAATGCAATACAGTGGAATATGATACAATACGATTTAATAAACGAAGTGCAATACAATACAAAACAACGCAATGCGCTACAAGGAATGCAAGAAAATACAAGGCAGTGCAACGAGTGCAGTGCAATTGATGCAATGCACTACAACTCATTACAAGAGAATTCAGTGCATTATTCTATATGCAATATAGAGTATGATAAAAAAATCAACTATAAAATAAACTGCAACAAAGGACGATGCCTATCAATGCGCATTGAAATACTGCTGCAAAATGCAATAACGACAACTGAAAGTTGTTACGGCATCATTCTAATAGTTTAAAGGAGTGCTGTATTTACGAAATCTGGTTGACACACCGCAGCCAGTTATAAGCTAATAGCAAATAGTAAAAGGGATGTAAATGTAGATTATTTGGGACGACCACACATTCAGAAAGTTCTAATGTCAGGTAGGCCTACTCTGAGTATAAGGTTTTTATCATCCCTGGGCGGAAGCAGGAACTTATGACGGCGCGGCCGCAAGTTATAGCTACAATAGGCGACCGGCTGAAACAAGAACAAAATTATTCCCAGCATAATGGCGACGAGGTTAGAATAATTATCTATTTGTGATTAATGTCCCAGTTACCTTTAAATCATGCGAAATTCCTTAATTTGTACAAAACTTGACAATGCAAATGATATGACATGTATTGTTACTGTTGTTGCTGAATGTATGTATGGAAGACGAAAACACTTTCAAGAACAGGTGGCCATGAAGAAATGGAAAGTCAGATACAACGACATCGTCATCAACAGTCACCCAAGCGTCATTAGTCTCAATAAGGTCAGCACTATTGGAAGTCAAACAGATTTGCACTAAGCAGATCAGACGCTATATAAATATTCGGTCACAATAGTTATCCCGACATTTTCTAAAGCGATACATTATAATACAAAGGTATTTATATTAGGAATTCAGCTCCCGAAAAAGTGTATGACCTTTTTTAGGAATTCATCTCTCGAATGACCTTTTCTTGGGAATTTCATGACAATGCGTTTACTGATTCTCATAATTCTGATTTTACTACTGGGGCAAATCTTTAAACTCCTCAACATTTGTCCCACTAGTTATACTTTAAGCATACATTGCTGGGACAAATCAGCCTAACTACTGGGACAAATCCTAAGACTACTGGGACATTTGTCCCACTAGTTATACATTTAAAATATGCCCTGCTCTGTTCCTTTTGTGTCTTGTTCACAGGCTGAGATATTAGACTCGAGTGGATGCGATACTGTGAGGACATCGAGGCATGCTGAGGCTGCAGCTCAGAGCTACGAGATTGGTTTATACAATCAGCATACAGTAGCCATCAAATTCTTAGGATCCGAGACTGTGACTCTATCTGGTGAAGACCTTCTTGAACTGAAAACGGTAACTATCAACGCGACAACAGTATATTCTTTCGCGTTAAAGAGCAAAGGATCACAATATTATTGGACCTATTTGTGTGAATTGCAGCACAACCTCATTATTATTGTTCACATACCCTTATTTAAACCATCGAAAAATGAAGATTTTCCGCCCCTCCTACATCATATGTCCCACTCGTTTGTTGGAAGAAGAAAGCTAGTCAGTGAGACAAAACTCATCTTGTTTATCGACTTAACTAGAATCAACCAAACAGCAGCTGAATTATTTGTGGGTTTAAAGTAGGGGTGCTCGATAGTTTAGTGGTTAGCGTGCTTGACTGGCAATCCTGGGGTAGAGGGTTCAATACCGCCAGGACAGAAATTTGGTTCGAGATTTCTCCACCACCTCGTCCCCTGGCCACTCACCTATAATAAGTGCTCTGACCGTAATAATAATAATTATTATATTCTTTATTATTTCAAACCGACAAACGCAGTAAGATTACACTGAAACATGAAAGTACAATCAAGATCTTAATTAAACACTCGGTTTGGCAGCCATGCAAGGCGCCGCCCTAGAGGAGGGTTACGGGAGTCGATCCGCGTACCTTATGCTCTCCTGGCCATGAGTGTTACCACCACTCTATCCCCATGACGAGGAGAGGACTGGTCACCCGCCCACATATGCCACAGCTAAGAAAAATGAAGGCTCTAACACTTCATAACCATGGCTGCCTTGGGGCTAGCTTAAGAGACTGCTCTTCTTCTTCTTCTTCTTCTTCTTCTTCTTCTTCTTCTTCTTCTCCTTCTCCTTCTCCTTCTCTTCTCCTTCTCCTCCTCCTGCTCCTCCTGCTCCTGCTCCTCCTCCTCCTTCTCCTCCTCCTCTCCTTCTTCTCCTTCTTCTTCTTCTTCTTCTTCTTCTTCTTCTTCTTCTTCTTCTTCTTCTTCTTCTTTTCTTCTTCTTCTTCTTCTTCTTCTTCTTCTTCTTCTTCTTCTTCTTCTTCTTCTTCTTCTTCTTCTTCTTCTTCTTCTTCTTCTTCTTCTTCTTCTTCTTCTTCTTCTTCTTCTTCTTCTTCTTCTTCTTCTTCTTCTTCTTCTTCTTCTTCTTCTTCTCTCTTCTTCTTCTTCTTCTCTTCTTTCCTTCTTCTTCTTCTTCTTCTTCTTCTTCTTCTTCTTCTTCTTCTTCTTCTTCTTCTTCTTCTTCTTCTTCTTCTTCTTCTTCTTCTTCTTCTTCTCTTCTTCTTCTTCTTCTTCTCTTCTTCTTCTTCTTCTTCTTCTTCTTCTCTTCTTCTTCTTCTTCTTCTTCTTCTTCTTCTTCTTCTTCTTCTTCTTCTTCTTCTTCTTCTTCTTCTTCTTCTTCTTCTTCTTCTTCTTCTTCTTCTTCTTCTTCTTCTTCTTCTTCTTCTTCTTCTTCTTCTTCTTCTTCTTCTTCTTCTTCTTCTTCTTCTTCTTCTTCTTACAATACTAATCGTAACCGTTATCCTCGCTTTTCTTCAGCGCCCAAAAGGCTAACTAATTGGAACAAGCTTCTTTACAGTGGCTGCCAAAAACCAAGACTAAGTCTCATTCCAGATCCACAGGTTAGGCAGACAGACAGAAATATTGTGACGATAGACGGTGTTTGAAGTGAAGCGGATAGAAAAAAGGAGAAGAGGTTGATACAGACAAGATTCTATGATTTCTATCAAATGTATTGTTTTCGGTTTTGAATGAGAGGCCTGCGCAGAAGTTGCAAGTGGAGCACAGCTGGTGATTTGCTAGAATAGGTAAAATTGTTGCCATAGTTAAAATAGGGTAAGTTTGCAGATGCCATCATTTCCAACAGCTTGAACGTTTAACGAGAAAGAATTTCGTCTAGGAAATAGCTTTGTAATGATTTGTAGCCCAAAAGGTTGTTAACTTAAAGACTTATCTTTTAAATTTAATTTGTGTAGATGCGTGATCTGAACCACGAGAATCTGAACACTTTCGTTGGACTGTGCACTGAACCAGGAAGAGTCTGTATTTTGACCATGTACTGCTCAAGGCGAAGCCTCAAGGTCAGGTCATAGGGTAGCAACAGTAGCTCGATAGCTAAACATCGAGCGTAACAAAGAACATTACGAAACGATTCATCGATTATTATAAACAGCCCAATATGGAGTTGGTGTTTATAATAATTTCCATAACAGTACTTTCACTAATATTAGCAAAATTAATAATATTACTCGACTGCTAATTTTCCATTTTAAGCCACTTTATTTTAATCAAGTATTACTCGTTGACTTTTTCAGGATATTCTGGATGATGAACTCATAAAGCTCGATGACAACTTCAAGATCTCATTCATCGGAGACATAATAAAGGTAACTTTCATTTATATTAAAATTAAATTAAATTAACAATTATGCATTTCGAAAGATTACCCTCGCCTGTGTAACGACTTTTGTTCAGTTAGTAACTTAGTATGCATATGTAGATGTTTTATATAGAGCTGCTATAGAATTTCTACTACTTAATTTGAAATAAATATTTGTCCATGTGATGCGCAATACATTTATTGTTTGGATGCAATATACTTTTTAACTATGTTTATTAGATGTCTGTACACCAAAGTGCGGTAAGCAATTATTGTTAATGAAGAATATACTTATTTATTTATTTATTTATTCATATGGTGCACAGGGAATGGACTACTTGCATCGGAGTCCACTGAAGTATCATGGACGGTTTAAAACATCCAATGTACTAATAGACAGTCGTTGGACGGTTAAGATAACTGACTGGGGGATCGTTCGATTTAGAACTACGCCAAGCGACACAGAAAATGCCAACGATTACTTTGGTAACTGGATAAAATGAACTTTCACTACCATTGTAGCTGCGAACACGACATAATTGTGTAACATAAAAAAGCGCTATATATTTAGAATTTTAGAGTATTTGAGCATCATCAAATATTGTAGATCTGTGTTATTTTCAATTGGTCACATAATTTTATTTGACTTTAAAAATATTAGGCCCCTAAATATTTGATATTAAATTATGTTTCTTCATTTCAGTTTATTTAATTGCAGTTTATCAAGTGAATTAAGTTTTATATAAACAACTAAAAACAATATGATGAAATACAAAAAGGTAACGTGTCTCTTAATCTACTGTTTTTTTGTCAGCGATGCTTTTCGTGGCACCCGAAGTCCTGCGCAAATGTCAGCTGTCCTATAATTCATTCCAAAAAGCGGACGTATATAGTTTCGCAATTGTTGCCCAGGAAATCCTTTTCAGAGCTGGGCCATTTCCTCTTGTTCAAGGTGTGGAGATCACGTTTAGAGGTCAGTTTCTGTTACCCAATAATTTCTTCATTTCACGTATAAAATAACTCTCGTAATTTTTGTTGCCCCTATGACGTCAACGTTCACATTGCTGGTTCTCCTACTTCAGTTTGCTGTATCCAACACTGATCATGTATCGAGTCTAAATTCTATTCAGGTCATCCCTTTTTGTTTCTTCCCGCCGAAATTGTACGAGTAGGCTGCAGCTCTATGTATAATAGGATGAAATCAGTTCTAAATAATTATGATAATAAAACATAGAATGTCATTCCTCAAGTATGATATTATACAATACGTAAAATATTCTAAGTAGGCCTATACTATAATTAAAGTAAAATGTATATACTATATGGGTCTAAAAAAATACACAATAAAGCTATCTAGGTCCTAATAAAGCAATAAGGGATACAGATATATGTGAGATGGTTGCACACAAAAACGGTCGTACCTGATTTTATTTAATTGCAGCATTGAAGTTAAATGTTTTATTAGATATTATAAAGGGCGTGATGATCGGTGAAAATCCGCCTGTGCGTCCATTTCTTCCAACAACTGGAACTTTCGATGCAAAGCTCATTGAGATGATTCGTGAATGTTGGAACGAGGATCCAGGGCTGAGACCAAGTTTCAGCGCAATAAAAAGCCGATATTTCGGACTCTATAAGGGACAGTAAGTTTACTGTCTAATACGCAAATCAGCTACATTGGTTGGAGCCGTACGCCCCATGCTCCTCTGTGCGAGAGTGCATGCGGATGGCATTCGATTCCGACGGTGTAATATTTAAGAGATTTAAATCTCGGGCTTGCGCGGTCCCTAAACGGTGACTTAAAATGGCTTAACGCCTATTCAAAGGGGCAGCTGTGGTGAAGGATCTCATCCGACTGACAAATGAGCAGGGTCGAGAAAATATGGTCGCTAAAGAAAAACGTGTTCAATAACATTTATATTTAGGAGAAGCTGCAACATAATTATGTCTATTAGGAATACTGTTAGGCCTATAAGTAAGGTTCATTATACAACAAAAACCAATCTAATCTAGAGCCTTCAACAGTTCCGTCATCAAGGCATCAGTTGATGCCAGCTTAGACCTCAAAATTCATTTATGATTCATTGATGTCATTAAATGACAATTATGATCACATTTGTATGATTAAGCACGCATTTACAACACTTTAGAAATACAATAGACTTCAGTCGACTGTGTCTATGATACAACAATTTATACTGCCGATAGGCCTACTCATTACCATTTCTTTGATGCGAATATGGAATATTTGGTATTTAACGGATATTGATTAATTCACACTCAGTTCACGTTGCTGGACTTTATCTCGAAAGAGTTTACTGTAACAAAAGTTAATGGAAAACAAAAATTAATATTTTTGAAATATTTCTATGTATGTCGCGTGCCAATTCTTGCTTTCCTTCAAGCTTGAATATAATGGACAACATGCTGAAGATGATGGAAAAATATGCCGGTTGTTTGGAAGAACTGGTTCAGGAGAGGACTCAACAACTTGAGGAAGAAAAGAAGAAAACGGATATGTTACTTTACAGCATGTTACCACAGTAAGACTAAGACAATTGGTTAGACTGTTAATACTTTAATGAATAGTGTCTAGCACAATGTCAAACTTAAATGTAGACCTATTTCAAATATAATTACCGGTGATTTTAAATGAAACATTTTGTTTTGACTTCTGGTGACACAACTGTCTTCAAACGTCATTATAACTATTTGTAATGTAAACTCTTATGTTATTAATTTATAACTGCTACTGCACGTCCTGTGTAACTATTGCGTAGTATAACGTGAATTATATTGCAAAGCATTTCTTAAGCACAACGAAGTTTCTATAATATTATAAGTTCTCAAACAACCGGAAAGAAACAACTCTGCGAACGCATAGGCCTATACTAGGCCTCATTAGGAGGCCAAACGACCGAAATTAATAAATCAAAATCAGTCTGCGACTAACTAATTGACTAATAATGACACGCCAGAGATATACATGCTACCATCTTTGCCGCACCACGAGCTCAGTTTCTCTTGGTGAGGTAAGTCTACGCATTTGTACGCAACACAGATTAGGCCGACATTTAATAAATTTGAGATAGGCCTATGCGCGCATACCCGTTTCTTGCCTCCACAATGCTCTGCAATGCGTTACAGGTACGTGGCTGATAAGTTGAAGTCAGGTTCCAATGTACACCCGGAGACGTTTCCTGAAGTTTCAATCTATTTCTCCGATATTGTATCCTTTACGACTTTAGCTGCAGAGAGCTCTCCGATGCAGGTTGTCTCGCTCCTAAATGACCTTTACACAATATTCGATGAAGTCATATCCATGTATAATGTCTACAAGGTAAGAGATGAAAACGTCAAGTTTTAGAAATTAACTACATTATGCAGGATAAGTTATTGGAACTTTTATAGTGATTTCTTCTAACAAATCAACTACGAACTTTTTGAACTGTAGAATATGCCTAAATGACTTACAAAACAACTTTTTAACATAAAATGTGAGTTTTCAGCATGATGATGCAATCTTACTCGTACTAAACGTTATAAGATATTTAAAATAATTTGTGATGATTCGGTGCAATTGAGTTGCTTGCAGTTACTAGAAACACTCAATGCGAGCCTGGTGTCGCTAGATTTTCCAAGGCGTTTTACACCGTAATGCATAAATGCTTTGCTAAGCAGCTTGCCTCCATGTCAGTTCCTGATTTTGTATACAATTGGGTCTCCTTGCTTCTTAATCGAGTGCATTGTACTAAGTTTTGTGGTATTATTTCCCCATATAAATCAAACGGACGAGACTGTGATCCAAAAAGTGATGTTTATGCAAAGGAGTTTCTGTGTTAGGTTGAGACGATAGGAGACGCGTACATGGTGGCGAGTGGAGTTCCTATAGCGAATCCCCGTCACGCTTCAGAGATCGCGAGTATGTCGCTGAGTATCCGAGAGAGGGTGAGATCATTCAAGATTCGCCATCGTCCCGATCAACCGCTGGAGATTCGAATTGGAATGAACTCTGGTCCAGTGGTTGCAGGAATTGTCGGACTGAAGATGCCCAGATATTGTCTCTTTGGAGACACTGTCAACACCGCCAGTCGCATGGAGTCCACCGGAAAAGGTTGATGGATAACCTGTCAGATCTCTTCTAGTAATGCTCGCGAAATATGACTTTTGTAGGAAAGACGTTTAAGCAGTATAAATCGTTTGTTGTGTTACAGCAGTTGTTACAAAGCACCGCATTCAAAACTAAATACAATAGGGAAATGAAATTATGACTGTAACAGATGGGAGTATGGAATGTTCTGCTTGGGATCCTGAGATATGCAGGAGGATTTCGAGGAATGTTGAAAACTCATTTGTTTATGTCATCTTACAGGTAGCTGCTTGAGCACATTTAAGGTGCATTTAGTTACATTATCTTACGCTTTAAAAATCGACTTATAACGATGATGATGATGATGATGATGATGATGATGATGATGATGATGATGATGATGATGATGATACTATTTATAATAATAATAAGATTAAAAATAATAATGAGAAAAAATAACAGATTATTTACAATACTGGTAATGTTTGGAACTAGATAAGAATTGAAAAATGCAGTTGTTATCTAGAAATGTACTTTAATCTTGTTTTGGTATATAATAACGATTTGGTAATTTTGTCATTCCGCGTTCTTAAATTTTATTCTCTCCCCAATTATTCCATGACATTAGCAGATTTATAGCTTTGACTATCTTAGAGAGGCAAGCTGTCGTGTTATTGTACTGCAATGATTTGTATACTCGAAATCGAAACATTTCTGTGAGCAAAGGAACATGCCTCTGAGCACTGCTGTTGGTAAGCGCAACTTACTTACCCTTCTGTGTTTCTGGTCTTTGTGTACAGCGATGTGCATTCAGCTGAGCGAATCTGCCCACCAGGCTCTCCTGGAATCGGGAGCTGGTTTCAAAACGACACAACGAGGACAAATTGAGATCAAGGTAGGACCCACGATTGTTACATTGAAATATCTTCTCATGGGAATGATTTTGCATAACCCATGGTTGCAAATACCTTGGAGTATATTTATCACAGCATGCTAGCAACACATTAGCAACACATTAGCAACACATTAGATTATAACAAATTAACATACGGACTATCATAATTATCGATATGTGCCTTGACACAGAAAATGGTGGTGAGAGTATGACGACTCTCTGTAGGATTGCAGGAACTCCGAACACGGTGTCTGCTATCAGTTTTAGATGGGGAATCTTTGGGAATCCGTCTGTTGGTTCTACGCGTCTGCGGGAGCTCGATAGTGGAGATTAATGGCCCAACTTCTTTGCGTAACCATTTTGCTGCTCGTTGCTTTATTATCGAAGTAAACGTGACACCCAAAATCTCATTAACTATTCGCTTGTTCGTAATTTCGAATTCACTTAGTTTCTATTGTTTATGCGTAGTTGATATGTCACTGAAATGACTCATTAAGACTTTAAATAATTGGCATATAGTGAACATGCTGTGTGATCTATTATATTCCGTATATTAATTTGCTGAGTACAAGAATCTATATTCAAATACCAATGAAATCTGTTACATATACCAATTGACAGGGCAAGGGAATGCAGACGACATACTGGTTGGAAGACTTTGCAAATTAAAGCTTCAGATGCTTTGGACAGAGGAGTTTCCAGAGAGAGGAACCGAGACTCCCAACAACTTTGCAGTAACCCAAGATCTTACAGATAATCATCGTATTATAGATAAACACAGAACTGTGCGGATCTTCGAGGCTCTCATCTCCTTAACACATTAACGACGAGAGTGCGCTAAAGGCGACTAGGGAACCAATGCAGCTTGGCGTCAAAGTATTGAAAAACAATGTAAACAAACAATTAGGCTGTGAACAATAAGATCATGACATAAAACAGTTCGCATTTTGTGTTCTCAGTCTCGTATCTATTTAAGCTCGAACATAAACGCATCAAGATAATGTAACTAAATGAACCGCAAAGGCAGCTGCAAATAGGGTGACATAAACCTCTTCAAAATATCTTGAAAGCCCTCCTGCCATATCTCAGGATCCCGAAACGCAACAGGTAGAACATTCCATTTGCTTTCTACCTTTTCTAGGCTTCCAATAATGTCCACACTAGAAATTTGTAGGCAAACAGCCAATTAAATAATTAGCGTGAGACAAATCCCCTTGCCCCTCACATACTAGCAATGCACAAGGCATCAACCGATGACGCACGTTTTCCAGCGAGAAAACAATTCATTCGATAAATCAGCATAGTCTCATTTGCTGATGATTTCAATTTGGCATTAGAATAAATCAGAAAATAAACAGGACTAAACCAAGTACTTTCTAATAACATGCTAAGTCTAGAAGTTTTGCCTATGTTGGCTCCTCTAGTTGGAATCGTCTTCCGCCGTCTTCTCCTCGGTCTTTCTCTTCCCCTTTTCCTGAAACTCCTGAAGACCATTTTATTTATTAGTGACAGCACTGACGTGGGTCGGGAGCTCCTCTGTATCATTGAGTGGCCCTTTTATCAATGCTCGATTACGATCACGGAAGAGATGATTAAAATATGGATGGAACTCAGTGAACTTAATACGAATTCCACTGGATTAGTTGACAATTGTGAGGCAGAGAGAATCAAAAGAAAGAGAAAGGGAGACAGACACAGACACAGAAACAGAGACAGAGAGACACAGAGAGACAGAGAAAGCAGAAAGGAGAGATGCGATTCCTTAAATCCAATCATACCGCAGAGAACGAACATCCACAGATATTGCTGCTAGCATATGTTTTACTGCAAAAGATTTACATGCTACAGAGCTAAAGAATTGCAGAAAATTCTCAATACGCAGATTCAGAAACACATTGCATTATTAATCGCGTTGCTGGAAAATTATAAACCAGAAATTGTCTAACGACTGGAAACAATTTCGGCAAATATTAAGAGTAACAATATTTAGTAATCTGTTTCTTTGTTCTATAATTCCTTTAATTTTCTCTTCTTCTTTTCTTTTTAAGTTGTCCAGTAAAGCTTATATTTTCAGGTTATTTATCTGTCTTTTCTAACTTGGCTATAGTCACCAAGTTTGATCACACCGCGATGCTCGCCCCTCCGTTGAACGTACCATTTAACGACGAAAATCATGGTGCCGCGGTCCAAGTCTAATAAGTAAGTAAGTAAGTAAGTAAGTATGGACTTTAATGCTCCGCCTGCAAACGCACTGCGGCTAACAAACGGGTTAATACAAGTGTAAGAAACTGAACATATCAAGCACAGGCAAAAGCAACCTAAAAAAAGGAAAAGAAAAAATTAATTTAAATCCAATTAATGTTCAAATTCCTAAGTAGAGCATTTTAATGATAAAATGTTTTCTAGACAGTATATCAGCCCTGGTGTGTATTTTATAGTTAAAACTCGTAATCGTAAACTACAAATTGTACAGAGTTACTCTAAGGCTAAGCACAGGGCACCAGATAATTCTAAAGCACTGCGTCGTATCAGAGGGTTGTCAAGAGATCGATGTCCAGTGTCCGAAATGTCGAGTGGAGGTCCAAGATGTCCAGTGGAGGAGAGATATGTCCAGTGGAGGTCCGAGATATCCAGTGGAGGTCCGAGATGTCCAGTGGAGGTCCAAACTGTGACATATAGATACGTAAGTCGATTGCAGAAGATTGGTCGGTATAATTATAGTGTTAGAAATTATTCTTGACCTGGTCCTACTGTTGCGACAACCTACAAGAGCTGACTCGCGAAACTGATCAAGACGGTCAACAGAGAGACACTAGCGACGTGTATGGAATTGAACAACGTCTGAGGAGGATGAAAGAAATGGTACGAAGGATAACAGAGTTTCGAGAGTCAATATTCTTCAGAATAATAATAATAATCTTCGTTTAATATCTTCAAACTGACAATTACGCAGTATGATTACAGATCAGTATGAACGGATGATCACAAGTTATTACAGGAGTCAAATTTTAATTGTA
Organism: Allolobophora icterica; assembly: GCA_963556255.1. Classification (NCBI taxonomy): domain Eukaryota; kingdom Metazoa; phylum Annelida; class Clitellata; order Crassiclitellata; family Lumbricidae; genus Allolobophora; species Allolobophora icterica. Next base: position 13,875,427 of record OY744605.1, on the reverse strand, counting down.
TACGGCAGCCTTGCAAGGCGCCCATCACGTCCTACATCTCATTTTCACAAACGCGCCATCGCGCGAATAATAGGCTGAATAGACCATAAGGAAATTATAACAGCCTCTCGCCAGGTGTTGTCGTTCAATTCGTGATACGTCGGAACTCGGAAGCCCTTTCGAATCTTCAGATATTTCTTGAGACTAAGATATTTCTTGAGACTAAGTTGCGATGTAACCCGATAGCGCATTGGATAACATCTGGCGTAGAGTGCGAGAGGTACAGAGATCGAGTCCCATAGGCGGACATGCTTTGTAGGCTGCAATTTGCGCCGTGTATTGCAGGCTGTCTGTTGTGTTAGTAGTTAAGATTTATCGCATAACATGTACATGTACAGCGCAGTGCGTTTGCAGGCGCTTAATTAAAGAATAAATATTATTATTATTATTATTATATTGCGCCGACACAAGGGTACCGTTTCGTGAAGGACGTTTGTGATGGGTATACCTGGCCGTTTTTCTCCAGCAGATGTTTTTGTCGAAGTTCCACCACGAAATGGGCTCAACAGTTTCTCAAAGTGCATTTGTGTCTGTGTTTGACACCAGCAATGGGTGCCCATTCCCGACCTCCAAGGTCTTCGTTCGTGTGCCAAAGTGATGTGAATGTTCTCTTAGCTTCATCCTCTTCAAGGAAGTCCTCTTCACAGTGCGGTAACCAGAAAGATGGCTCCACTTCTGAAAGGTTCCATGACTCTTCGGGATGCACGTTGTTAGACTTGCGAAATAGCTTTTCAAAAGGTCTTTACGACTAAGAAATCTTAGAAATGCCCATGTACATTTGAAAAGAATTATCATTGCAATTAATTAGTTTATAGCCTTGTTGAGGTGGCTAATTCTGTATAAATTTGTAAACTGCTTTTCAGCATTGCGTATGACCATTCTCGTTGGGTTTGGGAATGACAAAACATCGTCTCGTGCCATACCTTAGTAAATGTAAGAGCAGAACTCCTTAAAATAAAAAGCTCGAACCAAGAACAGAACGAATTTGTATTAAAAGTTAAATGAATTGTGTATTGTTCTATTATACGTTGACGGAAAAATGTTTAATATTTAATTATGAGAGAGATGATATAAAAACACTAGATAATTGAAATCTAAGAAACAAGAGGAGGCAACTCTTGCCTCATACTGGCTACTCCTATGCCGATAACTGACCTGTAGCATAAAGATAGATACATATGCTCATGACACATTACATAGTTATTTATAGTAGTACCTCAAATCAAATCAAATCAAATCAGTCTTTATTGTTCCTTGAACAGTGCACGTATCATCATAATATGTGAAATATTAAAGCAATGATATTAATACATTCATTCAATTGATATGTAAAGTTTGAGAATAACATTAGCTGTTATACTTTCTAAATAGTGAGTTAATACTGTATGTTAAGCACTATGACTGAATTAGCACATTTTGCACTGGACCGGGAACAAGGACGACCCAAAAGGGGCGTGAGCCCCGCTATATTAGGGTAACCCACATTCCATCTACATATTGATGGCAAATGCATTATTTTATCATTGGTTTACAGCACTGCTCATTAAGCAGCTATTTGACAGTTAATTAGCAAGTTAACAAACATTTAGCAATCAGTAATAGCAAAGCTGGATCAGCACTGATATCCCATGGATGCAGACCAAGAATTCCCCAATCATGTTTTTAGACCTGGTAGGCTCCTATGGCATTTAAATATTTTATCCATTGTTTTTTAAAGCTACTAATTGTGGATAGATGTCGGATGCTCAGTGGTATAGTATTCCATATTCTAGGTCCAGTAGAACGAAGGGAAAATCGGTAATAATTAGTTCTTGTATATATTTTAGATACTGCCATGGCTGACCTTGTAAAATGACTATGTATTTCAGTTATTTTAGTAAAAAGCCTAGGAAAAGAAATTGGTAGCAAATTATTGAAATATTTATACATGATTATACCAACTTGCATAGTATTTATATCTAGAAATTTTATAATGTTATATTCAGTGAATCTAATATTAGAATGAGAATATCGTTTGTCAAGTGCAATTACTCTTACAGCCCTTTTTTGTAGTGTTGAGAGTTTCTTCAATCTTGTGATATATGTAGATGCCCAGATAATATTACCAATTTACCATAAGTAAGGTATGAGTATATTAATGTATAGTACAAGCTTTTCCGTATATGTGCAGGTATAAGATACGATATTTTAGACAGTATACCTCTCCTCACTATATAGCTGCCATTTCTCTGCAAGAGGAACTCGTATTATTGTGGACTAGTTAAATGTCCCTTTAAATATAGTTGTCAAGTTATGTTATTCATTTTAAGTAGTTGTTTTATCCTTCTTTACATTTCATGTTTCATTTAGGCCATGCACACAATTGTATTGCACTGGAACTTAGACATTGTTATGTTAAAACAGTTCTATGTATACGAGACCTATGTATATAAATGTATATAAGACATTTCCTAGATACCCGTTTGCTGTTAAACTTTTACTGTGTTGAAATTTTGCTGTATCTTAGTATCGATGTATGTAGGCCTACACCAGAGTGCGGTTATGCAACTGGTATTATAAAGAATAAATTCTAATCTCTAAAATGGCGATAATTACGTCATACACCAATAATAAACTACGAATGATATTAAAATGTAACCACATTGCAACCCTACATGTTCACAAAATCCTGTGTGCAGAACTGAACTTAGATACAATAATGCTAACGATTTTATCGAACGCTGCAGTGTTAGGCGCAGTATACATTTTACCTGTAACAAATACACTTCACTAGTGTCTTCTTCACAAGCAGCAGTGAACTAGAGTTGTTTTGGCTAGCAGTTTTATTTTTATCTTTATTTCATTTCATTTTTTATTCTTATTTATTTAAATTTTATTTCATGTTTTATGTTTTTATGTTTTCATGGCCTACGTTTTGTTTGTTTTACGATGTATGTAGGCCTACACCAGAGTGCGGTTATGCAACTGGTATTATAAAGAATAAATTTACTTACTTATTATATGTATATAGTTTATTTCTCCGAAAATCCGCTAAAACTCACATACTTAAAGGGAGGGGGAGGGGAATGGGTAGTAGGAAGGGAAGGAGGACCCAGGCACCCAGAGACAAAAGCAATTAAGGATTCTTTCATTTTTACCGACTATCCTGCTGTTCCCGCCTCCATTGCCTTTCCTAACAAACCACTTCCCAAGTACACTGTTACTACTTTCCCGGCTTGGCATAAGCTTCACGTACAGACTTTCGAAACGACATTTGGTCCTTACTTCCTTCTTCTCACTCAATCTAGCCCTGTATTTCGGATAGAACTATAGTTCATGTTATCAGTTTTAGAGTAAGGCTGTGAACAGCACTCGTTCTTAAAGGGTATGTTCATCCATTCGTCATAGTTGAATTCAGAGAACAATATTATTGTTGCTTGTCTCCCGGCCGGCTTGGAAAAAAATTTATAGAGTAAAAATTTTAGGTAGCACCAACGGAAACCATTTCTAGGCCTCGCATTGCAGAATAATTCCGTTTTTATGCAAACTCCGTTACAGACAAACAAGAGCGTCAGCTACATGTATATTATTTATCATTATTATTATTATTTTTTTTTTGCCCCAAGGTACATATGATCCCTCGGCGACTTAGATATTACGTTGTTGTTATGTTTTTTCCAGGAAATCAGGCCTCGTCCTCCGTCAAGTATCTACCCGCCGCCCACGGAACCATTGTGGCCCCGTCCGGTCTCTTGCCATCCGTGCGGAACAAGCCAGACTCGTACTCGGGACCTCAGCCTTCCGAAGGGCTCGCCAGACTAGGTCATTGATGTCATAATGGCGAAGAGATCGCCCGAAAGCCAACCGACAGACGAGGTCATGTTGGCCATCAGGACCAACCAATTCTCCGCAGCCACACCGATTATTATTATTATTATTATTATTATTATTACTATTATTATTATTATTGTCGCGGTCGACTCCTTCGATCGCAACGACGAACCAACGAAGGAACTATTAAAAGATCTTTATTTAAAAATAAAGTCGATTAAGTGTAGAGTAAATCAACTCGTCTATCAAATATCACAATCGTAGACAGCACACAGGTTGGCTGGTCTCGATTGAACGTTATACGATCAATGTTTCAACGTTTACAAATCTTCGTCAAAAGGCCCTTAATGTACATCAGGTCTATCTTATATAGAGTTCTCCCGGATTCCAGAACGTTCTGTGACGTCACTGTACTTTTCCCTGGAAAGTCCTACTGAACACGTATATCCTTGTTGCATGCACCGAATTAATGTTGACAGCTTGCTGCAGAATTTTCCGTGCGTTGTAAACAAGCTTGTTGACGCGTCGGTTTTCTTCCCTTGATGCATGCACCCGCGTAGACCGCGACATTCCCTCCGCCCTCAGATGATGACACGTCTTCAGCACCATCTCGAACGGGTCATCACGATCAAGCCGGGCCTCCAGACTCCATCTCGACACAGCATATACAACCAAAACAAAACACAACAGTTAGTCAACTTATCTATACAATTTGCGGGCTCGATCCTTGTGTGTCGGGCCATTCCCCCCCTTCACCCTCCGAGTCACAACCGAGAGAGGAAATCAGCCACCGTGTTCTGACGTCCAGGACGATATCGAAAGTCCACGTTAAACTCTTGCAATGCTAACGCCCAACGAGTCAGTTTCGCACTCTTAGGGCTTGCATCTGTGAGATAAGACAAAGGATTATGATCTGAATAAATGATTATCTTTGATAAGAATATCCATGACTTGAATCGTTTAAGTGCCCAAATTACTGCGAAAGCCTCTCTCTCAATTGTAGACCAATGCATCTGTGTATCTGTAAGTTTAAGGCTAGCAAAAGCAATTGGTTTTTCCTGACCTTCTTCGGTCCACTGAAACAGGCAACACCCAACCGCGGTGGCACTTGCGTCAACACTTAAACCAAATTCCTCAGTGAAATCAATGGTATGCAACTGTGTAGCTTTACTGAGATCATCCTTTAACTTATCTAGTGCTTCTTGATGCTTTTGCTCCCAAGGCACCTTCGTAGGTATGTTATCTCGTGTCAAATCAGTTATTACCCGTGCTTTTTCAGCTAAAGCAGGTATAAAATTTCGAAAGTAACTGAAAAAACCCATAACCTTTCTAACGTCTTTCTTTGTTGTTGGAGGATGGATATCATTGATCGTGGCGATCTTACCTGGATCAGGTTCAATACAACCTGACCCTACTATACCAAATTCTTCATCTTGATCAACAATTACTGAACAGCTATTGATCATCGCTTGTTCGAGTCGTTCATGGTATCGCTTGATCTTATTTGCGTGTAAATGTCTTTGTTTTCCCTCTATTTCTACTATATAAGAATATGGGGATTTAACCTTGACTACGGTAGCAGGTCCTTGCCATCGACTATAAAATTTAGAACTACCAAAATCTGGTGCTAATACTGCTACTTTATCTCCAACTTCGTATTTTCTGTCAGTACTACGCAAGTTATAATAATCTGCATACCGCTTTGTTTCTATATCACTATAGTAATCTGCATAAACTTTCGCGAATTCGAGGTTTTCCTTCAGTGATTGGAGATACTCTTCGGGTGATTTACCTAAGTTAAGAGGTACTTTTCGTTCGCCAGCCCACGATTCCTTCAACACACTAAGTGGACCCCGAGGAAGAGTTCCATAAACCATAGTGAATGGCGAAATATGAGTCGTGCCTGAAGGTTTTTCTCTAAGGCTCCACAGAACAAACGGTAACAATTGGTGCCATCCACGAGGATCAGATTGAGCAAGCTTAAAGATCATGGTTTTCAAGCTTTGGTTGCATCTTTCAACCAATCCAGCTGCCTCAGGATGTCCAGGGGTATTAAATCTGGGACTACAACCCATTCGCCGCAAGAATTCTTTCGTCAAACGACTGGTAAAGTTGGTACCACAATCAGAACTGATGATCCTTGGAATAGAAAAAGTTGTAAAAACTTGCAACAGAGCTTCACAAACTCCCTTTGCATTCAGCGATCTAAGAGGATACGCCATCGGCCAACGAGAAAATTTGTCCACCAGAACCAGAGCATAATTGTACTGGGGTTTCGATTTGTTGGATTCTCCAGTCACTACCATAGGGCCAATACAATCCATATTTAGATGGTTAAAACAGAGTTCATCCGCCCTCGGAATAGGAGTGATCGGGACTCGATCTGCCACTTTAACTGGAGTTCTTAGTTGACAAATTTGACAAGACGCACAATATTCGCGAATCCTCTCATCCATTCTTGGAAACCAAAAGTTTAATTTGATCCTGGCTCTCGTTGCCTTAAAAGCCATGTGCCCAGCACATGGGGCATCGTGTGCTACTCGCAAGACAACCTCGATTCTATCTTCCGGTAAACATAATTGATTAACCTTATGTCCCATAATTTCCCCTTTGTGGTACAGGAGGTTATTATCTATAAAGAAATTATTTTTATTCTGTCTCGCTTGTTGCCAGCAAGATATAAGATTGTGACAATTCTGTTGCTCACGCAATAAAGTATCATTATTCGCTACTCCCTCATCAGACTTGAACTCTGTTGACTCAACATCAAGAAAATTATCTGAATCATCAACTAGTTGCTCCTGAGAATATTCATTCACTTCTGACGGCAAGGATTCGTTGCTGTTACTTTTCTCGATATTAACTCCTAAGTTATCTTCTTCTGCCCCTTTATTTATTTGTACACATCGATCTACGCCAGCTACCATCACTACATATTGCGAACTATCCCTTAATAGGTCCACAACATGGGGTGTCAGAATAACCCGTTCATTTAGTTCAGGGACTGCAGCGAACATGACGCACAAAGATGGCGCAATGTTCGTCGTTCCTTCCATTGAATTAGCTAATTTCATTTGTAGGTATACTACATCTGCCTTACATCCTTCTCCCTGAAAACCAATTATATTAATCCGTTTAATCACGGGTAAGTTTAGTGACTCAATTAATTTCTTATCAATACAACAAATTTCTGCTCCTGAATCAGATAATGCTGGCTGAGAAGGGAGATCTTCAATCTGTACATTGAGATACGACCTCTCTTGTAATCCATCAATACTATTCTCGTATACCCTTACAGCAGTTTCCAACCCTATTGGTTTAGAATTATCCAATAAATTCCCTTGCTTTACCTGTTCAGGTATCTCATGCAACACGTTGACCTTCTCAACAAATAAGTCGATCACTTCTTCAGTTGGGTTCCCAAATATACAAGTACTCACCTTTTTAGAACTTGGTTTGGTCTGGCACTCCCTTGCCATATGACCCTTCTGATGACATAGGAAACAGAGACCCTTTACCTTGGCCTCCTCCTGAGACACCCTCGCACCTATCTTGGCTTCACCCCTTATTTCCGGTTTGGGAGACTTGGGTTGAGCTGTCTGGTTATTGACTTGAACATGTGGTTGACCTCTCATCCAATTGTTATACTTCGGTGTCGGATGACTACGGCATACTAAGTCATTCCCACCATCATGCGACGCTACATAAATGTCAGCCGCATTAGCTATGTCTTCACAGCTCAACCACTCCTCTTTTTCTTGGGCCAAGATATAATCTAAACAAGCCTTCGACAAGGACTCCTTAAGCCGATCCGCAACCAATAAACTTACAAGTTTATCAAACTCATCAGTTATCTTTCTACTTTTCAAATAATACATAAGAGCCACACGCAATTTGGATGAATAGATCGTAAATGATTCGTCCGATGCTTTGTGCAACGACCAAAATCGGGCTCTAAGATTTGAAGGGCTTATCTTAAACTCCCTTAGCAAAAACTCCTTCAGGAATTTGTAGTCATGGAGCTGTGCCTCAGTAAGGCGCATGGTTAATGCCTTAGCTCTTTCACTTAAAATGGCTAGCAATAATTTTGCTCTAACATCTTCATCCACCTCATACACATTAAACAAACCATCCAAGTGATCAAAGAAACCTGGAATTTCTATAGGGTCGGAAGGAAATTTCCAAAGAATATTCTTAAGGGCATCACTATAACGCTTAGTACGACTTGCTAAAGAATCTCTAACATTTCGTTCTTCCTGCTTTTCCTTCCTCTCCCTTTCTTCTTTCTCTTTCCGTTCCTTCTTTTCTCTTTCTTCTTTCTCTTTCCGTTCCTTCTTTTCTTCCTCTCTCCTCTTTTCCTCCCTTTCTTCCTTCTCCTTCCGGTCCTCCCTTTGTTCTTCATATTTACGGATTTCGAACTCCAGACGGCGCTTCTGCAGCTCGTAATCCACTCCTGTTGGAGATATTGGACTACCCTTAAATTCCTCTTCCTCTTTTCCAATCTCCATGGCCCATTCTTCCATTAATTGATTTCGATCCCATGACATAACATCATCTTCGTCCCTTCCTGCCTTCATAAGATACACCCTAAGGCGCTCAGACGACATTTTGCGAATATTCGCTTGCATCTCTGTTGTCAACGCTTCCATTTTTACAAACAGTCAGTCAACAACAAAAAAAAAACAGACACCACGCGGCAAACCCGCCACACAAAAGGAAAATTCCACAACCCAGAGTGCAACTATTCAGTATCCAAAGAAGTACACTCGCCAAGTACGCAAAAACTATACAAGCTCACGCAAGTCTGGCCTCGATCACAACAATGGATCAAATTTCAAAGAAATAATCAGCAGATATTGAAAGAGAAATAATGGCTGCCTCCCACTCGGCTGCAACTCCACTCTCTTTTCTCCTTCTCAGCCACGACAACACCTAGGATCTTACCCGTATGTTGACTGCTGTCTTCTGCTGTCTCAGCCGAACGACGCACTTCGTCCGTCCGACTGTCGTATGCCGATTCACCCGTCTCCCACGGTAGAAAGGCGTCTCGATCCGCTCGCTGTCTGGAACAGACCGTCTCTTGATCCTCCGGGTTGACTCCTTCCTCCGCCGGCTCGCGTCTTCTTCACCGGATCCAACACCGATGATCCCACTTCTGACACCAATAATGTCGCGGTCGACTCCTTCGATCGCAACGACGAACCAACGAAGGAACTATTAAAAGATCTTTATTTAAAAATAAAGTCGATTAAGTGTAGAGTAAGTCAACTCGTCTATCAAATATCACAATCGTAGACAGCACACAGGTTGGCTGGTCTCGATTGAACGTTATACGATCAATGTTTCAACGTTTACAAATCTTCGTCAAAAGGCCCTTAATGTACATCAGGTCTATCTTATATAGAGTTCTCCCGGATTCCAGAACGTTCTGTGACGTCACTGTACTTTTCCCTGGAAAGTCCTACTGAACACGTATATCCTTGTTGCATGCACCGAATTAATGTTGACAGCTTGCTGCAGAATTTTCCGTGCGTTGTAAACAAGCTTGTTGACGCGTCGGTTTTCTTCCCTTGATGCATGCACCCGCGTAGACCGCGACAATTATTATTATTATTATTATTATTATTATTATTATTATTATTATTATTATTATTATTATTATTATTATTATTATTATTATTATTACATAGGCTACTCAGTGCACAGAGATCGATAATTATGGAAACAGGAAGTATGAAGCAATAAATGCGATTTTAATTCTTTAGAAGTTATGACATTAAGGCAGAGGGAAAACTAAAAGCCGAAAACTACTCAATGTTCTTCGGCTTCTCATAAGCTGTTTACGTTATTGCATGCAACGCAGAGCACACACAGCGTTAAAATGTACTAATTGTTTCAAAGCAATTAGTCCTGAGCATGATGGCTGTACCTGTCGGGAAAAATTAACCGACGTGTTGGCTAATGGTCATCACCGTGTTTTGATTAACAGGAGATGGAAGCCGATTTCTAACGCTATTATTTCCTGTTAACAGACATTTACACAGATATGCCGGATCTGTGTAAATGATATAGCTACTACTTTGAGTCAAATACACAAAGTGATAATTATATAAAAACAGGATGCAGTCGCTTCCCCATAGACGATCGATCGGGTCTGCGCTGAGGGGTTCTCGCAGAGTGGCGCTATATAAATGCGCGTTTCTATTAACAGTCTGACATAAGTTTGCTTGAACCGTGCACCTATTCAGCAACCGCTACATGGTAACCCTGAAGGCCACGATGCTGCAGAACTGGATGAAATGGATGACGTTGATGATGACGTTTTTTTGCGTCATATTCGGTGACGTCAGAGCTCAGTGTCGTCGACCTGATGTGATTCGTCTTGGTCTGCTTCAGCCGTTTGAGGGGGAATTGGGATTCGAGAGAACGGCTGCTGCATCAACGATGGCCATTGATGATGCTCACAGTCACGGAATTCTCAATGGAACCGAAGTCAGGTAGGACGAAACTTGTCAGTAAATTTCTTTATGCAAACAGTCTAGAAAAGTGCGAGATGGGCTGAAAAATACAAGGTCTGAAAAGTACAAAGTTAAGATTTAAACTGCGGATCAACCAAATCGCACAACACATCAATCATTTTTAACAACTATTCACTGTTTCCAAGGCTATTTTTGATTGGTGCGATTTCTAATCATAATTACACCATTATAAATATTTTATTGTGTATAATATATTCAAATTATTACAAGATGTTTTCTATATGTGCGCCTTTCCATGTAAAAGAAGACACGTGATCATATTTTTACAGCAATCCTCAAGTGATTCAAAGTTTTGAAGGACCTTTCGAATGGAAGTAAATATAAAGTTAGCAAAAAGAAGAACAGGAGACCTTTAATTACATTAGAAACTTTTATGTCCGTCAAAATATTGCATGGCTGGGCTGTGGATTTTTAATTTATCATGACTCAGCTAGAGCCATGCGCCCGCCGCGCCGCGCCGTGCCGCCGACGCGCGGCGCAGCGTCGCCGCCGACATTTGTGGACGCCGCCGCCGATTTTTTTGTCGCAGCGCCGCCGCCGCCGCCAACAATCTGTCGGCGCGCCGCCGATGCCAGTTTGATATGCTTAATTGTTATTGTTGCATTTTTCATGTTTTGCATGATATTGCGATGAATTGTTGCCGTGGTGCGAAATGGAAGTGGACATCTTGTACTTACTTACTTACTTCATTTTTCCTGCGTTTCTTTGCGAAACTTGATCGGCAACACAAATTGGTGTCGTCAGTGCTATGATCCTATGACGTCACCAACTCGTGTTGACTTTCGCAGCTATCATAGCACATGCAGATAAGTTCACTTGCATGCTGGTGACTGTGAAATGGGATGTACTAGTTGACAAGAAAGAAACAACAAACGAAATAAAATAACTATAAACAAAATATAACAGAATTTTCTCTGTTGCCGGTCTTACAGTAACTGTGAAAACTAAGCTATTCTGTGAGAATAAAATGTCTACACAAACAGCTTGAAGGCGCTGAAACATATAAGCATATAAGGTGCTGAAACACGGCTAATTGGCTATCTAACCAGTTCTAAAATATTAGATGTAAGGTAAGTTGATAAGTATATATCTACGCCTAAATGTTTTATAAAACAAACTATTCTCATAAATGGCACTTTGATTGGCAGGCACACGTGTGTTAATGAAGAAGATAGGGAGTGAACATAGCTGATGACAATGTTTGTGGTCTTTATCTTGATACTAAGAATGCATCGTCTTCCTGATCAAATTCAGTTTCCTTATACTCTGATGATCTTGTCTTTGTGCCATGATACACAGTCATTTAAAGCGATATTGTGGCGAAATTGGGGGGATCGGCCTCCATCGCTGACCCTGAATCAGTGAAAAATTCAATTCAACTAAAAGAAGGGGAGGGGGCCTCAACGCCCTTTGGGGTCTCCCAGGGGCACTGATGCCCAGCCGAAGACGTGGCCAATGTGGCCTAGTCCCTTCGATGAACTCAAGGGGGACCTCGACGCCCTTTAGTGTCTCCCTGGGGCACTGATGCCCAGCCGAAGACTTGGCCGATGCGGCCTAGTGCCTTCGATGATTTCAGGGGGGACCTTGACGCACTTTAGTTTCTCCCTGGGGCATTGATGCCCAGCCGAAGACTTGGCCGATGAGGCCTAGTGCCTTCGATGAACTCAAGGAGGGGGGTAGCGATTGAGGGGTTTGGCGCGCAAAGCCTTCGATGATTTCAGGGGGTCCTCGACGCTCTTTAGCGTCTCCCTGGGGCACTGATGCCCAGCCGAAGACTTGGCCAATGCGGCCTAGTCCCTTCGATGAACTCAAGGGGGACCTTGACGCACTTTAGTTTATCCCTGGGTCACTGATGCCCAGCCGAAGATGTGGCCGATGCGGCCTGGTGCCTTCGATGAACTCAATATAGGGAGAGGGGAGACCTCGACGCCCTTTGGGGTCTCCCTGGGGCACCGATGCCCATCCGAAGACTTGGCCGATGTGGCCTGGTCCCTTCGATGAATTCAGGGGGGACCTCGGCGCTCTTTAGCGTATCCCTGGGGCACTGATGCCCAGCCGAAGGCTTGGCCAATGCGGCCTAGTGCCTACGATGAACTCCCGGAGGAGGTAGTGAGGGAGGGGTTTTCGCGCGCTGGGGCCCCTCAGAAAAGTATAAAAGGCGACAGAGTCACACAGTGAGTCAGTCGTCGTCAGTCCTCGGGAGAGAAGAGTCGCAGTCAGTCATCGGGAATAGAGAGTCCGGAATTGCGAGCGGCGATAGCTCTTGTCCGACGGTGGGGCATCTTTGGAGTAAACGTGGATATAGAAGCAGGTGATTAGTCGTCGTTGAGATATTTCTTGTGGTATTTGATTGCGTATTACGAGTTGTAAAGTGAACAGTTCTATGGAATATACGGATATAATTCTCGGATACGACAAGTGTATTTGTTTCAATTGGAAATATCGATTATCGTGGTGATTATCGTGGATATAAGAAAAGTCTTCAATCGTTATTCGGTCTTATGATTTGCTGTCGATCAGTTGCGAGTAACTCGTAAGTCCTTCGACTACATCGGAGGCCTTATCTACGCACATTACGTCCAGGGCCTTCTTAACCACTCGGCTGGCCTTGGAAGTATACGGCATAGAGAGATATTACCCGGCGAGAGAGAGGTTAATTTCCGCCACAATATCTTGTTACAAGAAGCCATTGTTTTAATACTTCTTTTCCTGCTGCCATTTCCTTAATACATTGACAACCAAAGCAATATGCAATGCATGTCTTTGTGTGTGTACTACAGTACTACAGTATCCCCATTCGTTACCTTCAATAACTTATTGATCGTAGTCTTTGATGTCTGTGGTCTTATTACAATTGTGTAAATTTTTGGCTTAATGATGTAAGGTTTAAATGAGTTTATAAGTGCTATTAATGTCAAGATATTCCATCTAACTAATTCCACAGTATAAAATAATAATTACACATTACGTCGACTCGCATTGCAAACTGTTGACTTGTTTTTGGGGTGACGCCATTTTGAAAATGGAATCTTGAATTATAGATTTAAGCTGAAATAAACGTTAAAATAATATTGTTAATTCTAATGAAGTCCTCGATGTTGTTGTAACGTTAAAAAATATTTTATTTGATGGATTCCGGTGTATCGGCGTGTAGTCCTCAATGTTGTTTTAACGTTTAAAAATATTTGATGTGATGGATTCCGGAGCATCGACGTGTAAACGTCTCGTTTTCAAAATGGCGGTTGGTCACACATTCTGACTGCTGCATCGGCCGGGAGTCGACGTACTGTGCAATTATTTATACTGTGCTAATTCCTGCAAACCGGAAGGTATCATCGATTAATACGTTTTGCTGGAATTTATTCAGGTAAAATGGTAAACAGTATCAGTTGAGACAGGTTTTGACTTAGTACGTATAGTATCAAGAATGGTCTTTTTTAGTTTAGTCTGATGCAAACAATGGCCTATATATATGGAGACCTTAAATGGCATGGCACCAATTCAAACGGGCAGCAGACAACCTGGTAAATTCATTGAAAAATTAACAGGTGTGAGGCCACGCGGCCATTGTATTACCACAGGAAAACATATAGGCCTATATTTACATTTCACTTCATGGCTTGATGGCAGCCTCTATCACTGGGAGGATGCTGTTTTCCGGCATCTGCCATGTGACTCTATGTGTAGGCATATACTGTATCAGTGCATATGCAAGTGTATGCATGTTGCTTCATCTTATTACAATTTGCCAATATCTATATAGATGTGCAGTGTAATTAAGGATGTTCATATTTGTAAGTCAAATGTCTCAAGGTGTCTTTTCTCTCAGTCCCTTTGTGTGTAGTTGAGTAGAGTGGCTTTATAGAGCTTTGCTCTCTTGACTGGTCACAGGACCAACGGATGTTCAATTCTCATAGTGACTCATACTTCTGACAAGGACACGTGGGCGCGCCACCGCCGCCGACCCAAAATGACCGGCGCGCCGCCGCCGACACTATGATCTCGGCGCAGGGCTCTAGACTCAGCCACATTTGCACTGGCAGTTCAGACGTAGGTTAGAAAGACCTGTGCGAAAGACATGAAATCAGCAAAATAAACAAAAGAAAAGGCCTTCATTTCATCAAAAGCTTTGATGTTTGCTCCCGATATGTCACGACTGTGGATTGTTAATTTAACGTGACTTTGCTGGATATGCAAACCGGAATTCGCACTAGTTTCTAATCTTGACCAACTTTGACCAAATCTAAGATTATTCGAATGTGGGTGGATCACACACAAATACTGGAAGCAAGAAGATTCGCCTACATCTCGGTCGAACGTCGAGGCTCATGGC